>CM034537.1:67429145-67613589 GCA_020002185.1 Paraescarpia echinospica | reverse complement strand
ACTAACATGGATATTATGCAATAACCAGTAAAGACAAGTGTGTTCTTCGTTTTCCTATATAACTGTTTATAGTTCAACATATAGTCTTCAAGATATATCAGCGTTTTGTTGAATGGGTGTGTTGTTGGGACATCACATGTGGTGGGGTAGTTTGGCCGATACCGAGCGTGTGCAAAATTTCAACAATGCATATGCAAGGGTAAATAATAAAACACAAAAATTATAAATGTACATATGCGTTGATAGTCCCATTTAGATAAAACGTACATTGGTTAAATCGGCATCCAACAAACGTAAACCTACAGTAAAGTCTAATAGTCTCATATTTTGACGTGGGGTATTTTTGACGATACCGAGCGAATGACATAGACATATTGATTCTGGTCAGGATTTTAAATATTAGTAGACGTTTTGCACACATTTACCAGATATCCTTTAAGGTATGTAACATTGATAAAATAGAAATATAGTAATGTTTTCCCTATTTGTTATGACGTTCATGCCGCTGACTATACCGAGCTTATACACAAGACCGAGCGTATGCCAATCAAATATTTAAAAAATATTCAACTGCCATCTTACGGCAATATAAGTGACTGCCCATCGCATAGACAACCCGGCAGGCGTTGTTTGTCAACAGCAGACGAAGACTTGCTCGTATGTAAGTACATTTTTACTGTTTTGTAATCAAACTAAGGCGAACAATAGATTTGGTGTGTTGTATACTGTCTCCAGATCATCCATGTGTGTATTATTTACGAACTTTAATTGAAAACTCTTTTGATTTTCA
Source organism: Paraescarpia echinospica (assembly GCA_020002185.1). Taxonomy (NCBI): domain Eukaryota; kingdom Metazoa; phylum Annelida; class Polychaeta; order Sabellida; family Siboglinidae; genus Paraescarpia; species Paraescarpia echinospica. The sequence goes on along the minus strand of CM034537.1, from coordinate 67,612,799 downwards.
TTGTAGCGAGTTCCCGCCCGAACGTATCCCGCGCAAATTGGGGTCCTAAGCTCAATACACGTGATGTTGGTTGGATTACATGTTATGCCTTACGCTCGGTACTCGTGCACGCTCGGTATCGCATGTTTGCTTGCACGCAAGATTAGCCTGTTTTGATGATCATATCAGTAGTTGATTGTGTGTAAATAATTATACATTATTTCTATGGTATTTTATATAGACGAACAAAAACATTAATTGTATTAATATAGTATATTTACGCTCGGTATCCATAATGTATACGTTCGGAAAAGTACATGAAATATCTTTTGTATTTTAGACGATCACAATGGTCGGCAAACGTGTCCTGATAGCTGCACAAAAAGTATCAAATGCACAAAGGTCACGGGCGTACCGAAAGAAAAGACAGGGTGATCCTAGCTATAGGGCAGAAGCAGGCTTTGCGTCACAAAGTAAGTATTAACTGCTGAAAATTAATTAAATGTAATTAATCGTTTAGCGTATATTGTGTAATGAGTAGTTAATTATTTAATTATTTTGTCAGTAAACATTTATTTTAACTTGTTTTCAAGAGGCCAACGTTAAGTATGACCGAAGAAAGGAAAATAGCATATCTTTAACGCAAAGCAACAAATAATAAGAAGTACCGGGCAAAAAAGAAAGGTAAGTTGTTAGAGTCAACATATTTGCTGTATTTATCTATGACATAAATTACGCGGTTCTTATAAGTTATGTAAGATAATTCCATTATAATTTATAGAGGCCTACATATTATTAACACTCTTTGTATTGTTGTAGCAGCGAAGCAAGACAACGCTGGAACACCACAAGAGGAAGGAACATCACAGGTCAGGTCCTCCAAGAGGAAGCGTGGTTTAGCTCCAGAGAGATATCCACTCCCACCACGTAACTGGCGAACAGTTGACAAAGACGAGCCCATGTCGTCTAGGTACAGGGGATCATGTATGATTCTTTATAGTGTGCGTGCGTGCGTGCGTGCGTGCGTGCGTGCTTGCGTGCGTGTGTTGTTACTGCTATTACTGTATTTTATTTATGTCTTACTGAATACCTTACCAATTGTTAAGGTAATTAATGTTGATGTAATATATTATAAGAAGATATATTATATACGTTTGATAAGAAATGAAGTGTTTATAAGATTGTACACTTGAAACCCACAATCAGTTTATTGTGACACGTGTACATGTATTTAATGTAGTATATTCTGTCAGCCATACAGCAAATAATGATACAATAATTATATCACGGTTTATGAATCAGTTTCATATTGTAAGTTGGTGGTGCAGCTGCCTCTTTCAGGTGAGCCTAATGTGAGACAGAAGAAGAAAACGATAGGTGAAGCACTGGACGAAATCAAACGTTTAAAGATTACGTTGTCAAAATATAGTACTAGTCCCACGTCTGCTCCAGCAACTTCACTGACCTCAAATATAGGCTCAGCATCATCTGCTGTTTATTCGAATAGAATATAGGCTACTAACACGACAACGTAGCAGACTAGCAGTGTAGTAGACAAGTTTAGTTTACCGAGGAGGTGACTGCCATGGTTACTGGCTTACTAACGTAAGACATGACTGTAACAGTAAGCACTTTAGTAGAATAGTGTTGTTTGTTCTGCTGATTAGCAGCAGTTATAGCACGATGACTACACCTAATTAATTTATTTGGTTAAGAATAGAACATCACGTGATCTCCGTCTGTTACTGGGTTATTAAGGAATATAACAGATATGTCTGGTGTCACATGGTTTATTGAAACACTATGTGTCCTGATTAACTTTCTTCTGTCACTAGATGTCCAACAGTTCGTGACGGAGTCCATTAGCTGAAAAGAAGATTGTTTCATCCTACTAAACATTACACAAATAATCGACACGATCCTTTGTTGTTTAAGACATACCTCTTGCTATAAACACTACGTTTTTTTCCTTCGAGGCTGCATTTTCACCCAAGTGGTGACGATTGGAAATATGTGCATATAGCTGTTACCGAGGAACACTCAGAGAGGCCAAGCAACATTAATCAAATGCCACTTAAGACCATTACTTTCTATTTGAGAAATATTAAAGAAAAATCCATATGCGATACCGAGCGTATACTTTTTTAAACATCCCCAGAAAGACTGCACACGATAGTATCCGGACAAACTTTGTTCCGTTGAAAAGGAAATTGTTTATTTTACACTTGAACTTACGGTGATATTATATAAGTAGTTTCCCTTGGAATGACAAGTAGTTATATGACCTCTTGTCTCTTCTAAATGGGTGACAGAAAAGGTACCCTATGTTTAAAGTTGCATGAAAACAAACGACATTTTACAAAAAGTTTCCATATCTATCGATTCTGAACCATAAATCTGTTACGTGCTAAAAAAATAATCCAAATACATGTTCAAAATGATCTCAAAGAGTCAATTTTCGTAATTAAGCTACCCACATTTATTTCACGAATAGCCTAACATGTTGTTTATTAGTGACTGAAAGGAAAACATGACATATTTAATTCTAAATTTACCTCCAAGAGTTCGACGTTTACCTCAAAAAGGTGAGCACTAGTTAACTGGACCTGCAACCTCAAACAGTTACTAGTCCACCAGCATAGCTACTAGTCCACCGGCATAGTTACTAGTCCACCAGCATAGTTACTGGTCCACCAGCATAGTTACTAGTCCACCAGCATAGTTACTAGTCCACCAGCATAGTTACTGGTCCACCAGCATAGTTACTAGTCCACCAGCATAGTTACTAGTCCACCAGCATAGTTACTGGTCCACCAGCATAGTTACTAGTCCACCAGCATAGTTACTAGTCCACCAGCATAGTTACTGGTCCACCAGCATAGTTACTAGTCCACCAGCATAGTTACTAGTCCACCAGCATAGTTACTGGTCCACCAGCATAGTTACTAGTCCACCAGCATAGTTACTAGTCCACCAGCATAGTTACTGGTACACATTTTAGCAACTGCACAATGCGCGAACGCTAACGGCCTAAACACTAGACCCTAATAACAAAGTGTACAGTGTATTGCCGGCTGATAATCATTTAATACATATGTCCGATAGGTTTTATTCTGCTGATATGTACGCTTACAAACTGACTTAATGTATCACAATACTGTTAATTAAATTTAGTTATATATATATTCGTTAAACAAAATTACGAACCACAAAGATTTAGAAAGTGTTCCTTAATTTAACAAGATTTAACAAGATTGCCATCCAGAAAATTACTCTGGATGGCAGGTGGACAAGGAAGCCTTTTGGCTTATCGAGAGTCCAATACTTTTTATCTACATGTATCCCGCCTTTTTAAGCACCAACACAATCAGGAGATAATCTGTTCCATTCATTTACAGTCCTTTGTGAGAATGAGAACTTTCTTATATCTAATCTACACTGCTCCTTTACTAATGTAGCTTCATGTCCTCTGGTCCTTCTATTTTTTTTAACTGAGAAAAAAATGTTTCTATCAATATTTTCATAACCATTCAATATTTTAAACACTTCTATGTGATCTCCTCTCAATCTCCTAGTCTCTAGTGTTGTTAAACCACATTCTTTTAGGCGTATTTCGTAACTAAGATCCCTCAGATTTGGTATCATTTTAGTCGCTCTCCTCTGTACTCTTTCTAGCATATCTATGTCCTTCTTGCGATATGGCTTCCATGCTTGTATACAATATTCTAAATGAGGCCTCACTATTGTTTTGTACAGCGGTACTATTAATTCTTTTTTCTTATACGCCATATTTCGCCTAATTAATCCAAGGATTTGATTTCCCTTTGACGCTGCAATTCCGCACTGCTCTGAAACCTTCATATCAGCACTAATGGTTAACCCTAAGTCCTTTTCTTTTACAGTAGTACTTAGTACAGTAGCCCCCATTGTATATTCTACCTCTTCGTTCCCATGTCCTGTGTGGAGGCATTTACATTTCCCAAAATTGAACAGCATTTGCCACTTTTCAGACCATTTGATCAACCTGTCAAGATCATCTTGTAAATGCTGTCTGTCTCCATCACTTTTAATCCTTCTAAACACTTTTGTATCATCCGCAAATTTTAACACCTTGCTTGTTATATCATCGTCCAAATCGTTGATATATATTAAGAATAATATAGGTCCTAGTACTGATCCCTGTGGTACCCCACTCAATACCGATTTCCAGTTTGAAGCCTCCCCATCAACTACTACACGTTGTCTTCTGTCATTCAGCCATTTTTCTATCCAGTTTATTATACCATTTCCTATGCCATGGGCCTTTAGCTTAAGGAGTAATCTTTGATGTGGTACTTTGTCGAAAGCTTTTGAAAATCTAAATAGATGATATCTACTGGTGATCCCTCATCTACCCACCTAGTGATGTCTTCCAAAAAACATAACATATTTGTTAAGCATGACCTCGCTTTTAAAAACCCATGTTGAGATGGGTTTATCAAGTTATGTTTAACAAGAAAATCCACCATGTGATCTTTAATTAGTCTTTCTAATAATTTGCAAATCACTGATGTTAAACTCACTGGTCTATAGTTCTCTGACTTGTTTCTCGAACCTTTTTAAATAACGGTATAATGTTTGCCTCTTTCCATTCTAAAGGAACCACTCCCTCTTCTAATGACAAATTGAAAACTGTTGCAAGCGGTACGCTAATTTGTTCTACAATTTCCAATAGTAGTTTGGGCGGAATCCCGTCCACTCCAGGTGATTTATTATCCTTCATAGCCCTTATTTTCTTAGCTACCATTTCCGAGGTTACAACTAACTGTCCTAAATAGTCTGAATCTGCCCCCTTGAACTTAGCCTCTGGTACTGGCAGTGAACTAATATCTTCCCTGGTAAACACTGAACTAAAATACTCATTCAGGTCTTCTGCCATTAAGAATCCCTCTGATATTGTATTTCCAGCACTATCTTCTAGAGGACCGACCTTATCCTGAACTTTCTGTTTGCTTCGAATATACGCATAAAAACTCTTACTGTCATGTTGGTTCAGAATCGATAGATATGGAAACTTTTTGTAAAATGTCGTTTGTTTTCATGCAACTTTAAACATAGGGTACCTTTTCTGTCACCCATTTAGAAGAGACAAGAGGTCATATAACTACTTGTCATTCCAAGGGAAACTACTTATATAATATCACCGTAAGTTCAAGTGTAAAATAAACAATTTCCTTTTCAACGGAACAAAGTTTGTCCGGATACTATCGTGTGCAGTCTTTCTGGGGATGTTTAAAAAAGTATACGCTCGGTATCGCATATGGATTTTTCTTTAATATTTCTCAAATAGAAAGTAATGGTCTTAAGTGGCATTTGATTAATGTTGCTTGGCCTCTCTGAGTGTTCCTCGGTAACAGCTATATGCACATATTTCCAATCGTCACCACTTGGGTGAAAATGCAGCCTCGAAGGAAAAAAACGTAGTGTTTATAGCAAGAGGTATGTCTTAAACAACAAAGGATCGTGTCGATTATTTGTGTAATGTTTAGTAGGATGAAACAATCTTCTTTTCAGCTAATGGACTCCGTCACGAACTGTTGGACATCTAGTGACAGAAGAAAGTTAATCAGGACACATAGTGTTTCAATAAACCATGTGACACCAGACATATCTGTTATATTCCTTAATAACCCAGTAACAGACGGAGATCACGTGATGTTCTATTCTTAACCAAATAAATTAATTAGGTGTAGTCATCGTGCTATAACTGCTGCTAATCAGCAGAACAAACAACACTATTCTACTAAAGTGCTTACTGTTACAGTCATGTCTTACGTTAGTAAGCCAGTAACCATGGCAGTCACCTCCTCGGTAAACTAAACTTGTCTACTACACTGCTAGTCTGCTACGTTGTCGTGTTAGTAGCCTATATTCTATTCGAATAAACAGCAGATGATGCTGAGCCTATATTTGAGGTCAGTGAAGTTGCTGGAGCAGACGTGGGACTAGTACTATATTTTGACAACGTAATCTTTAAACGTTTGATTTCGTCCAGTGCTTCACCTATCGTTTTCTTCTTCTGTCTCACATTAGGCTCACCTGAAAGAGGCAGCTGCACCACCAACTTACAATATGAAACTGATTCATAAACCGTGATATAATTATTGTATCATTATTTGCTGTACGGCTGACAGAATATACTACATTAAATACATGTACACGTGTCACAATAAACTGATTGTGGGTTTCAAGTGTACAATCTTATAAACACTTCATTTCTTATCAAACGTATATAATATATCTTCTTATAATATATTACATCAACATTAATTACCTTAACAATTGGTAAGGTATTCAGTAAGACATAAATAAAATACAGTAATAGCAGTAACAACACACGCACGCAAGCACGCACGCACGCACGCACACTATAAAGAATCATACATGATCCCCTGTACCTAGACGACATGGGCTCGTCTTTGTCAACTGTTCGCCAGTTACGTGGTGGGAGTGGAGATCTCTCTGGAGCTAAACCACGCTTCCTCTTGGAGGACCTGACCTGTGATGTTCCTTCCTCTTGTGGTGTTCCAGCGTTGTCTTGCTTCGCTGCTACAACAATACAAAGAGTGTTAATAATATGTAGGCCTCTATAAATTATAATGGAATTATCTTACATAACTTATAAGAACCGCGTAATTTATGTCATAGATAAATACAGCAAATATGTTGACTCTAACAACTTACCTTTCTTTTTTGCCCGGTACTTCTTATTATTTGTTGCTTTGCGTTAAAGATATGCTATTTTCCTTTCTTCGGTCATACTTAACGTTGGCCTCTTGAAAACAAGTTAAAATAAATGTTTACTGACAAAATAATTAAATAATTAACTACTCATTACACAATATACGCTAAACGATTAATTACATTTAATTAATTTTCAGCAGTTAATACTTACTTTGTGACGCAAAGCCTGCTTCTGCCCTATAGCTAGGATCACCCTGTCTTTTCTTTCGGTACGCCCGTGACCTTTGTGCATTTGATACTTTTTGTGCAGCTATCAGGACACGTTTGCCGACCATTGTGATCGTCTAAAATACAAAAGATATTTCATGTACTTTTCCGAACGTATACATTATGGATACCGAGCGTAAATATACTATATTAATACAATTAATGTTTTTGTTCGTCTATATAAAATACCATAGAAATAATTGGTATGCAATCCGTTTAGTGTACTTACGACGAAACCTCCTATTGTGACACATGTATAATTATTTACACACAATCAACTACTGATATGATCATCAAAACAGGCTAATCTTGCGTGCAAGCAAACATGCGATACCGAGCGTGCACGAGTACCGAGCGTAAGGCATAACATGTAATCCAACCAACATCACGTGTATTGAGCTTAGGACCCCAATTTGCGCGGGATACGTTCGGGCGGGAACTCGCTACAATGAAAATCAAAAGAGTTTTCAATTAAAGTTCGTAAATAATACACACATGGATGATCTGGAGACAGTATACAACACACCAAATCTATTGTTCGCCTTAGTTTGATTACAAAACAGTAAAAATGTACTTACATACGAGCAAGTCTTCGTCTGCTGTTGACAAACAACGCCTGCCGGGTTGTCTATGCGATGGGCAGTCACTTATATTGCCGTAAGATGGCAGTTGAATATTTTTTAAATATTTGATTGGCATACGCTCGGTCTTGTGTATAAGCTCGGTATAGTCAGCGGCATGAACGTCATAACATATAGGGAAAACATTACTATATTTCTATTTTATCAATGTTACATAACTTAAAGGATATCTGGTAAATGTGTGCAAAACGTCTACTAATATTTAAAATCCTGACCAGAATCAATATGTCTATGTCATTCGCTCGGTATCGTCAAAAATACCCCACGTCAAAATATGAGACTATTAGACTTTACTGTAGGTTTACGTTTGTTGGATGCCGATTTAACCAATGTACGTTTTATCTAAATGGGACTATCAACGCATATGTACATTTATAATTTTTGTGTTTTATTATTTACCCTTGCATATGCATTGTTGAAATTTTGCACACGCTCGGTATCGGCCAAACTACCCCACCACATGTGATGTCCCAACAACACACCCATTCAACAAAACGCTGATATATCTTGAAGACTATATGTTGAACTATAAACAGTTATATAGGAAAACGAAGAACACACTTGTCTTTACTGGTTATTGCATAATATCCATGTTAGTGTAATAGTACTAATGTCAAAACGTAAGAACAAATACGCTTTATTTAGCTATACATTCCATAGTTTTGAAGATACACAATTACCAAAAAGTGAGAGTGGCAGCATATGGAATGTGCGAACGATTATGAGACATGACGAACAGCACAGGTGATGAGTGGAATGAAAAGATACAACATCAGTATTGTGGGGCTGAGTGAGGTGAGATGGAGGAATGTGGCAAGATGGTGCTTTCCTCAGGAGAAATCATCTGCTATTTTGGGCGAACTGATGGACAACACCGTGAAGGAGTGAAGGAGTGGCTCTCGTCATGGATTAACTCGCCAAAAAAAATCTGATAGAATGGGAACAAGTCGAATCACGTATCATTAGAGCAAGGCTTTATTCTAAATTTACCAAGACTACCATCGTTCAGTGTTATGCACCAACCAAGCAAGCAGATGAGGAGATGAAGGATGCATTCTACAACCGCCTGCAGGAGCAAATTGACAAGACACCACGACACGACATCCTGATAGTTATGGGAGATATGAACGCCAAAGTGGGCTCGGACAACGAAGGATATGAAGCATGAGAAATGACAATGGAGACCTCTGCTCGGAGAATGGACTAGTCATTGGTGGTACTATCTTTCAACACAAGACAATCCACAAGTTAACGTGGCCCACTCCTGACGGCAGAACAAGCAACCAAATAGATCACATCGCAATCAACCAGAAGTGGAAGCAATCTTTGCCATATGTCGAGATGATGAGAGGAGCCGATGCTGGCAGTGACCGTCATCTCCTCTTATGTAAACTGCAGCTAAAACTTGCGCGTGTGTGCGTGTGTGTAGGCTTACTCTCTTAAATATTATTACATTAATATATGTTGTTTTACACAAATCTTAGGAAACCTTTGTGTGAAGAATCAATATTCTAAATTACTAATATTTAGTTATATCATCATTAAGTACAAACAAATTGTTAAAAAGTTGTCTTAATTGTGAAATAATTAATATTAACACAAATAAACGTTATTCGTATTCAGTTGAAAGATGTAATAGTTCTTGTATTATGTGCAATTGTGAATTAAGTATACATAATAAGGCTGTCAATACCAACCAGTTACTTTATTTTAAGTTCACAATAATTAGTGTTGTCAACAGTAACTTTTTACAACCCGTATAATAGTATTAATTCGATAACAACACATGCCATACTAAAATAAAACAGTCATTACATCAATACAATACATCATAGATGTAATTTAATAAATTTATTTCATTAATAGAGTAGGTCATGCTGTGGTAAGGATGTCAATAAACGGAACATTTCGTGAATAATACATATATATTTGCAACGTTAACGACTTGTAATAAGCGCTCATTGACGCTTGTATTTCATTCATATAAATATAAACATATCTATAGGTGTAAACACCCCGCGGGTCCTGTCAATGAGTGTAGCTTGAATCATTGTTGCTAGTCCCATAACAGCCATGCTTGTTAACCATTCTGGACAATCAGTGTTATACAGGCGAGTGCTATTGGTTGCTGAGCGGTTACCGGACAATGCCGCTGCATATGACTGGTTAACCTATTTATTTACGTCACAATAGGCCGTTACGCGCCAATAAAAACGTTCCTATAAGCCTTCGGGTTTATGTCTTGATGGAGAAGCACAATTCTCAAAATTATTATGCAAACTTACAACCGACTGAAAGAAACGTGTGCATGGTCTGAACAGGTGTTCGATGAGTACCATTAGAGGGTACAAGGCGCAAATCTACATGAAAGATCATGCACAGCGTAGGTTCACAAGGTTAGACCGGTACCATATGCACTTCGAGATAAGGTGAAAGCTGAGCTAACCAGGCTGGAAGCAGAGAATATCATCAAGAAGGTAGATCATAGTGATTGGTCTGCACCGATTTAATAAGACTGCCACCTAGAGAATTAATTGTAGATGGCAGGTGGTCTTTGGCTTATCAAAATGGCAGGTGGACTTTGGCTTATCGAAAGTCCAACCCTTTTATCTACAAGTATCCCGCCCTTCTGAGGTATGTGTCGATTTTATTTTTAAACATATTCACGCTATTAGCACCCACACAATCAGTAGATAATATGTTCCATTCATTTACAGTCCTTTGTGAAAACGAAAACCTTCTTATATCTAATCTACACTGCTCCTTTACTAATGTAATTTCATGTCCTCTAGTCCTATCTTTCTTAACTGAGAAAACAATATTCCTATCAATATTTTCATAACCAATCAATATTTTAAACACTTCTATCTCCTCTCAATCTCCTTGTCTCTATTTCTTTTAGGCGAATTTCATAACTAAGATCCCTCAGTTTTGGTATCATTTTAGTTGCTCTCCTCTCCGCTAATTTGTTCTCAAATTGAATCCCATCCATTCCATGTGATTTATTATCCTTCATATACCTTATTTTCTTAGCTACCATTTCCGGGGTTACAATCAACTGTCCTAAATAGTCTGATTCTGCCCCCTTGAACTTAGCCTCTGTTACTGGCAGTGAATTAATATCTTCCCTGGTAAACACTGAACTAAAATACTCATTCAGGTCTTCTGCCATTTCTGGAGGACCGACCTTATCCTGAACGATCATGGTGGTGCCAAAGCCAAACCAAACGGTGAGAATCTGCGGTGACTTCAAAGTCGTAATCAATGAAAACGTGGAATTGGAACATATACCCACTCCCAAATGCGGAAGATCTGTTTGCATCCCTAGCCGGGGGTAAGGTGTTTAGCAAAATAGATCTGCCACAAGCCTACCATCAATTGGAACTGGATGCTGAATCGCAACCCTAGCTACGTGACAGTGAACACACACAGGGGATTGTATCGCTACCTGCCTATGCCATACTGGATAAGCAGTGCTCCTAGTATCTTCCAATCGGTCGTGGTTGACAGATCCTGCAGGGTATGGATCAAGTCATGTGCTTCCTATATCACATCTTGATCACGGCTAAATCGGAACAGGAACATCTTCGTGTTCTGGATCAAGTGCTCACCTGCTTGGAACAGTGTGGAATGCGGGTAAATCTGGCAAAGTGTTCATTTGCTCAGAAATCCATGGAGTCTCTGGGTCATCGAGTGGATGCGGAGGGTATTCACCCGACATTAGAGAAGCTGAAGGCAATCACAGAGGCTCAGAAACCGAACGGCGTCAAACAGTTGCATTCCTACCTTGGGTTGATCAACTACTATGCGAAGTTTGCGCCCCAGATGCCTACAGTGTTACGTCCACTACACCAACTGCTGGTGAAGGACTGTAGGTGGAACTGGTCTCCAGAATGTGACAAGGCCATGGAAGAGTGCAACAAATTGTTGTTGTCACAGCAGATACTGGTTCACTATGACAGTCGTAAGCCATTACGTTTGGCTACAGATGCTTCAGCGGTAGGAGTGGGAGCAGTGTTGTCACACATCATGGAGAACGGAGACGAGAAGTCAATAGCGTTTGCATCAAGCACTCTGTCGGCAAGTGAACGTAACTACGCTCAGATTGAGAAGGAAGCCTTGTCAATCGTCTTTGGAATAAACAAATTCCACAAGTATCTCTATGGACGCTCGTTCACGTTGATAACGGATCACAAACCGTTGGTGACGATCCTCGATCCTAAGACGGCTGTGCAGCACTGCGGATGCAGCGTTGCATGGGCACTCATGTTACAAGCGTTCGCCTACGAGATTGGGTACCGACAATCTCAGGATCACGTAAACGCCGATGCATTGCGGCGACTGCTACCGCCTATGGAGAGTACCACAGATAAGCCTGGAATCTTCCAAGTGTCGTATGTTCATGACTTACCTGTCGATGCTTCGGACATTGCAGTGAAAACGCGTCGAGATCCAGTGCTGTCGTGAGTACTATAGTATGTATTCACGGGAGAGTGAAATCATGAGGATAGTGATCTAGGAGTGTACTTCACCAAGCGTGAAGAATTGTCTACAGAACAAGGATCCTGTTGTGGGGTCACGCATGGTGATTCCATCCATATATAATCAGACGATGTTAGAGGAACTTCATGCAAACCACAGTGGAATCAGCCAAACCAAAGCGTTTGCGCGTAACTACATCTGGTGGCAAGGAATGGATACGGCTATAGAGAATATGGTGCAGAAATGTGCTATATGCCAGTCAGTGAAAAATCAACCAGCTGTGGCACCACTGCATCCTTGGCCACGGTCGAAACGCATCTCGTAGAGAATCCACATTGATTTTGCAGAGAAGGACGGTGTGAACTACCTAATCGATGTTGACAGCTATTCCAAGTGGTTGGAAATAGTACCTAAGAGGTCTACGACAGCGAGCAAGATCAATGATGTTCTCAGAGGTTTACCTCTCATGGTCTTCCGAAGGAGGTCGTATCTGATAACGGGCCTCTGTTTGCTGCGCATGAATTCAAGACTTCCATGGATATGAACGGAATCAAACATATACCCGAGTTGCTCCATATCACCCAGCTTCAAACGGTGCTGCAGAGTCTACGAAAACACACCGCTGGAAACCAACTAACCAAAGAACATTGGCTTGCTAACTTATTGCTGCGATATCGCTGTACACCGCACATAGTAACCGGAATATCTCTAGCAGAAGTATTCCTAAAACGTAGGCTGCGGAATAGTCTACTACAGCCTCACATGGCTAAAGACATGGAAGAGAAACAGCAGAAGCAGCAACAAGCTTCGCGAACAGTTCATGTCGTAATTAGAGAACATTATAACCGGTCCCTTGCTCCCGCATAATAACCGGTCCCTTATACCAGTGCGCATGCGCTACTAGAAACGGAACCATTACACACTCGCATTTCAACCTGTTCAATACTTGTTTAGTTATTGTCATTTCACGCTTTCTCTTTAGTAAAGTGACTGAACAAATGGAACTCTGTTCTTATTTATAACTAAACAACTTGATGGCGCCTGTGAACGTTGAGTGTCCGATCGAGGATTGTGACTATACGGCTACGCACGCAGAGGCGGCAGTGGTGGCTGCTATGCTGAGTGTACACGCCACTGTGCACGTCGCAGTCCCCCGGGCGCTGGGCGCGAATGCGAAGATGGAGAAACTCAAGCGTCCTTCCGTAGCACTGGCCGGGACGGGCGAGGCCTGGTCATACTTCATAACCCGCTGGGGTGAGTACAAGACGGGTACTAAACTTGTTGGACCCGACATAGTCGCACAACTACTGGAATGCTGCGAGGAGGAGTTGAGAAAAGACCTCACTCGCGCAGCGGGCAAGAGCCTAATGAGCAGTGACGAAAAAGACGTCCTCACCGCCATGAAGGCACTCGCCGTCCGAGCGGAGAACACTATGGTAGCTCGGGTAGCCCTGTCTAACATGCGGCAGGGACACGAGGAGCCCATCCGGTCGTTCTACGCCCGTATCAAGGGGCAGGCGGACACATGCAAGTACGAGATGAAGTGCACTAAACGGAGTGCGATCAAGTCAACGACTTCACAGAAGAGATTATACGCAATGTGATTGCCCGCGACGTGCAGAGCCGCCGACCAAGCCGACCACACTCCCCATGCCGGCGACCGAGGCTAACAGAGAAACCTTACAGAAACACTTACTCAGAATATACGCTCAGAGCACTTTCAATACGTGCCCGCACCAGCCCTTACCGAGAATGACTGGCCCACCGCTACGTCTTATACTCGATGAGGATGCGACGCCGGTTGCCCATCACACTCCCATCCCCGTGGCCATACACTGGCAAGACGAGGTAAAAGCAGGCCTTGACCAGGACGTTCGTCTCGGCGTGTTAGAGGAAGTACCCATCGGTACGCCGGTGACATGGTGTCACCGCATGGTAATCTGCGCGAAAAAGAACGGCAAGCCGCGACGCACCATCGACTTCCAGGCCTTGAACAAACATGCGTTCCGCGAAACCCACCACACCCAATCCCCGTTCCACCAGGCGAGACGCATACCTAACGGGAAACGCAAGACCGTATTCGACGCATGGAACGGCTACCACAGTGTCCCTCTACACGAGGACGACCGCCACAAGACGACCTTCATCACTCCATGGGGACGCTACTGGTACCTATCGGCTCCACAAGGGTATATAGCGTCAGGAGATGGTTATACACGACGATACGACGAGATCGTCGCGGACATTGGTGACAAGACCAAGTGCGTGGACGACACGCTACTATGGTCAGATACGATCGAGGAGAGCTACTTCCAGGCGGTCCAATGGCTGGATATATGTGGCCGGAATGGAATCATCTTCAACCCGGAGAAGTTCGTCTTCAGCGCACCCACAGCGGACTTTGCACGCTTCACGATCACCATGACTGACGTGCGACCATGCAGCCGCTACCTGGAGGCGATCCGCGATTTCCCACAACCGCGTAACATCACCGACGTCAGATCGTGGTTCGGGCTGGTCAATCAAGTGGCCTACGCGTTCAGCATGGCCGAACGAATGTTCAGTTCCGGAAGCTCCTGAAAAATGGAGAACGCTTCAAGTGGTCCCCGGAGTTAGAGGACATATTCCGCGAGTCGAAGGACGTGATCGTTCAAGAAATCGAGCGCGGCGTCCGCATCTTTGACAAGACCAAGCCTACATGCATCGCCACAGACTGGTCGAAGAAGGGCATTGGATTCTGGCTATTTCAAAAGCACTGCCGATGCTCACCAATCAGACCCTTCTGCTGCAACGACGGGTGGAAAATAACCCTGGTCGGCAGCAGGTTTACACACGCAGCAGAATCCAGATACGCGCCCATAGAGGGCGAGGCCCTCGCAGTCGCGGACGCCTTGGACAAGGCGCGCTACTTCGTGCTGGGTTGCGAGAACTTGATCGTAGCGGTAGACCATAAGCCGCTGCTGAAACTCCTTGCGGACAGAGCCCTTGACGACATACCTAACCCCCGCCTCAGGAACCTCAAGGAGAAGACCCTGCGTTATCGCTTCCGCATCACACATGTCCCAGGCATGAAGAACAAGGCGGCAGATGCCATGTCACGTAGGCCGGTCGGCACCGCGCTACCACCAATCATGAACCTACAAGACGACAATGCTGCCATAGTGAACCACCTACTATCCAGCATGCACACCAACGTCTTATCTCTCCTACGCCGAGTCGAACCGGATGACGACGACGACGTCGAGGAGGACAACCTGACATGGTGCGCCGCGGGCCTCGAATCATTGCGATCAGTGACATGGGACCGTGTCAGGGAGGCTACCAGCAGCGACGTCGATATGCACACACTGGAGGAAATGGCAACCGACGGCATCCCCGACTCGAAGATCGAGATGCCAGAGACGATTCGCGACTATCACCAGTACCGCGAAAACATCACATCGACAGACGGAGTGATCCTATACAAGGACAGGGTTATCATACCGCCCTCACTCCGCGGTGAGGTACTGAGCACCCTACACGCTGCCCACCAGGGCGTATCGATGATGACCGCCCGTGCAGAATCCTCTGTGTTCTGGCCAGGCATATCGGCCGACATCAGCACCACTCGGAAAAATTGCGAACACTGCCACCGGATGGCACCCTCACAACCTGGAGCGCCGCCCATCCCACCGATCCCGGTCGTTTACCCCTTCCAGGCAGTGTGCTCGGACTTCTTCGTACACAGGGGCGTACACTACCTCGTGACGGTGGACAGATACTCAAACTGGCCAATCATATCGCAGTCGACAGGTGGCGCCACCGGCCTCATCAACCACTTACGTCGCGCCTTCGTGACGTACGGGACGCCAGAAGAGCTCGCATCGGACGGGGGTCCGGAGTTCACCTCTACCGAGACCAGGTCTTTCCTGCACAGATGGGGCGTACACCACCGCCTATCATCGGTGGCCTTCCCCCACAGCAACTGTCGTGCAGAGATTGGGGTGAAGACGATGAAACGACTCATCACCGACAACACCGGTCCGAAGGGAGAACTGGACACTGACGCTGTGCAGATAGCGATACTACAATATCGCAACACACCCGACCCTGACACAAAGATCTCCCCGGCAATGTGTGTCTTCGGCCGCCCGACACGCGATTTCATCCCGATTATCCCCGGGAAATACAGACCACATGAGACTTGGCGTGAGACACTCAAAGCAAGGGAGGAAGCCCTCCGTAAACGCCACATCCGCACAGCTGAAACCTGGGCGGAGCACACTAAACGCCTTCCACCACTCGCGGTAGGGGACTTAGTCCGCATACAGAACCAAGACAGGACCTCACCCCAACAAATGGGACAAGACGGGCAGTATCGTTGAGGTACGTCAGCACGACCAATACGCGATCAAGATTGACGGATCGGGCAGAGTCACACTTCGGAACAGGAAATTCCTGCGCAAGTTCAGCCCAGTTCACTACGACCGGCCGCCAACCCGATCGGTCTATGACGACCTAGCAACCCGCGTCACCGTACCAACACCCGTCGTGACACCGCAACTACCTGACCTCGATAACGACCCTGCGACACCTGCGATGCAGACGGGGCACACACCGCCACCGACACTGACGTCAGCGAGAACACCCCAGCGCAAGACACCGCCCGCTGCAGTCACGCCTGCAACCCCAGGACGAGACACACCGAGGCGCGCGATCCTCCAGACGCCACCACCAGCCCCAGAGACCCCGAGATCTCCACCCCCATCGGAGCCTGACGTGGAACCACCAGCACCAGCAATTGGTCAACGACGATCCACCAGAGCGACCAGCGTGCCTACCTGGCACAAGGACTACTCCATGGGATAGTCAATAAACATTTATCAGCCTTTATCCAGTAGCATAAAGACTCGGAGGGAGATAGAGAACATTATAACCGGTCCCTTGCTCCCGCATAATAACCGGTCCCTTATACCAGTGCGCATGCGCTACTAGAAACGGAACCATTACACACTCGCATTTCAACCTGTTCAATACTTGTTTAGTTATTGTCATTTCACGCTTTCTCTTTAGTAAAGTGACTGAACAAATGGAACTCTGTTCTTATTTAGTAATCATCGGGGTGAAATTACTGCCGACCTTGAAGACCGAGACCATCAAATATTTCGTGAAAAAGTGCCGGCCCACAAGACCGGCATTTAAAACAAATGGAAACTTGTCTAGTAAACGGGCCAACATAATTCCACGCATATTATTACGTAAATATTGCATCTTAGCACACTTTTGAGGCCCAAAGTGCTACCCGCTGCTGCGGCTGCGCGTTACCGTACGTAGCAGCGTATGTTGTTGCAAACTGAGTCGCTCTTTAGGCTTCAAAAGTGCGCTAAGACGCGGTATTTGTAACGTAGATATGCATGGGATAATGTTGAATGATGACAATAACATATGAGATATCAAAATTAAACAAAACTGTTGCTGTAACGACGAAGTCGATGTGAGCCCGGACACTAGACAAGTGCCAATAATTACAACATTTGTGTACTTCAGAACGGGAAATTTAACGTAAGCGTCGTATAAAAACAAATTGGAAGAACAGCAAAATGTCGAGTTGATCAATGCTGATAGATCGACTGGGTTTAGTTTCTTAGTGCTGGCACTTCCAGCGAGTTCCGCTGAATGTGAAAGAGGCTTCAACACAGTGAAACGAATGCAGAGTTCAAGACTGAGTTTCGAACTGCATGAAGCCATCCACAATGTCCGCTATCATCAACATCCAGCTGCATTCACCCGACATGGCTGACTTCAAACACACATCAGCTGTCCAACTGTGGAATACATCCGGCTATCCAACTGTGGAATACATCCGGCGCGAGGATTCCTCAACTTCAAATCTGAGTTGGACCTGTCCGAGTCCAGCTCGAGCTGTATTTAGCTGGAGTCACTGTCGGTGAGTGGAGCGAGTGTTTTCTCGGAGTCCGACCGTCCCGCCGTTCCTGCAGGTAATGGCAACCGTTCTTGGTAGACCCTTGCAGGCCATCCTCGCGCGCCATGGGTCGCTGCTGCTGATTATGTCAGTGCCAGCCAGCAGTACCCTCTGGCTGATCGCTTTGCGAAATTCTTAATGTAAGCTCATCTTGTGAAATCGCTCACTAGATCAGTGGTTGGCGGCAGGTCAGGTGTTCATAATAAAACTCATTTCAACCAACCGTGGCCTGTGCTACATGCAATGTTTAGGAATTAGGAAATAGAAGCATTTATTCGAATACACAATACCGTTCGGCTGCTCGTGCTAATGGGCGAACGGGGCATTATATTTGCCCCTTATTGTTGGGATTCCCAGAAGTTGTTTATCCGTCTTCAAATTAGGGCGGGTATTTGATTTGCGCAGTCGCGACTGTCGAAGTCAATTACTAATTTGACTCGGCTAACTTCCGCACTTCGCGTAGGAGATCTGCCAAGGTTAGTTTTGCACAGGCTCGCGCGCCAGTGGTCGCTGCTGCTGATTACGTCAGTGCCAACCAGCAGTACCCCCTGGCTGATCGCTTTGCGAAACTCTGAATTTAAGCTCAGCCTGTGAAATCGCTCACTAGATCAGTAGATGTACGCAGGTCAGGTGGTCACAATGAAACTAACCAACCGTGGCTTGTGTTACATGCAATGTTTAGGAAGTAGAAGCAATTATTCGAATACACAATACCGCTCAGCTGCTCGTGCTAATGGACAAACGGATAATTATATATTGGGATTCCTGCCCAGAAGTCGTTTATCCGTCTTCAAATTGGGGCGGGTATTTGCGCTGTTCTCACGGGTGATGCAGTCGCGACTGGCGAAGTCAATTACTAGTTTGTCACAGCCATCCTCGCAAGCCAGGGCTGTTTGCCATGCAAAACTAGCCCTGGCTGATCCCCTACGCGAAGTGCGGAAGTTAGCTGAGTCAAACTAGTAATTGACTTCGCCAGTCGCGACTACATCACCCGTGAGAACAGCACAAATACCCGCCCCAATTTGAAGACGGATAAACGACTTCTGGGAATCCTAATATATAATGACCTGTTCGCCCATTAGCACGAGCAGCTTAGCGGTATTGTGTATTCGAATAATTGCTTCTACTTCCTAAACATTGCATGTAATATGAGCGACGGTTGGTTGAAATTAGTTTTATTATGACCACCTGACCTGAGTAGATCTACTGATCTAGTGAGCGATTTGATAGGCTGAGCTTAAATTCAGAGTTTCGCAAAGCGATCAGCCAGGGGTAGTGCTGGCTGGGACTGACGTAATCAGCAGCAACGACCCCTGGCGCGCGAGGATGGTCTCAGCTAACTTCCGCACTTCGTGTAGGGGATCAGCCAGGGATAGTTTTGCATGGCAAACAGCCCTGGCTTTCGAGGGTGTTGCAGGCAATTGTGTTGTGGTGTTTGTAATAATTTGCAACATTGATGTTTTTCTGTCAACAATAAACTGTTGCCTATGTTGTAATTTTATATTCGCTGATTCATTAATCATAATACCGTAAATTATTATCTAGGATATACGTGACCTGAACTAGTATAGTAATAATTGTCATGCGTTACAGTTGTAAATGTATATTACTCGTGTAATTGTGTTAATATCTGGACCACCAACTTTTGTTTGGGACCACCAACTTTTCAGCTAAGGTGGAGAACACTGGTTGGGACCGCTGATTTACCTTGTGCAAGTCTGTGCACAGCGTCACTATGTGCACGGAGATCATTTGAGGCTAACCGCCGAAAGTGATTCTTATCGGTCTGTATCTGAGCATACAGAGTCAGTAATTTCAGATGTGTTGGAATCAGTCAGGGTTCCATCATCTGTGTTGGAATCAGTCAGGGTTCCATCATCTGTGAATGATGGTATTGTTGGTCAATCGGTGTCGGTTCCTCCAAATACTCACAAAGAAGCAGATCAACCTGCCGGAGGGCAGCCCAGCAAGACTGTTGTTTTGGCAACACCAACGTCTACTCCTGTGGCGATTCGTCGATCAGGAAGACGTATAAAGAAACAGGACATTCTGGATCTCTAAGGACACACATATATATAATTAAGTAAGGTGATTGGACGCTTGGACTTTGTTAAAAGACTAAGTGTGAATAAGCATGATAAATACCAAACAAGGACAAATTTAACTAAACAAAGTGCAATCGATGTCTCTCGCAACGGTCAGACTACTAACTAACTATGTAGTCGTCAAAATACAACCAACTCGTGCTGATATTAGTGGGTAAGTCAGTAGCGTGTCGAGTAGCTATTTTTAGGGTCCTCGATTCGAATCCCTTGAAACTTTTGTTTGTGTTCATTTAGTTTAAGATTCATTTTATTTTGTATAATACTATTTCGGGCACTAATTCGTAATTTCGTTTCGCTATCGAAAACATAATAATAAATTTATATAAACATTCTGGGGGATAGACGTCCTAACTGGCAGTGAGCAGTCAAAACGCGATTCTGAGCCAGACTATCTTCCTGGCGAAGTCATGCAGCCAGGCGAGAGTCGGTTAAGCGAGACTATGCAGATGTGAGTGTCCGACTCGGCAGTTAACGGGGGTTCACATTTTACCAATTTACTTTCCAGGGGGCGCCACAAGTTCCTAGAGGGTTATATTTCCCTTTTAAATATACTGGTTTGGCCTCAAGCCAAATCCGGGAATTGTCTTTAAACCGTAAAGGATCGAAACGCATAGTATGAAATTTGTAGAATTATGGCTCTACGCATGCGTGTTTTTATGTCGTCATACTATGGAGATGAGGGTGCTCACTCACGTGAGGAGGTCTGCATTTATTTGCATAATTTCATCTTTCCGGTTCGATCTTAAGACCAGGACATGATCACGAAGTGAATCTAAGGTCAGGCCAATGTCTGCACCAAATTCCAGTCATGACTCTTAACTGTCAACTACATTCTGTTCCGGTAGACACCAAGAACTACGCCTACAGACGCAAAAATAAACAAGTCGTTCAAACCTTGTTGCTTTAGAAACGCGCCCACAGTGACGGCGACCATATGCTTGCTTTGTGCAGCATTCTTTTATATAATGTGAATCTGGATTTTCTGTTCTAGTCTTTCTCTGATAACTAATAATAATTAACTAAATTAGCCACTGCAGGTCTGTTACACCCAGTAGCTTTTAGGAGGGGGGTTAACGCTTTTGAGAAACATGGAATACAATTAGTGGTTCACATTTTAAACATGTAATTTTGAGGGGGTTAACATTTTGGAGAAAAGGGTGTTCACAAAAAAGGGGATTCATGTGACCCTCCCGCTACGGGCCTGGTAAGGTACTCAATATATTACACAGAGGACATGACCCACCAGCGTACAGACTGCACGCCGGTGGGTCATGTCCTCTGCGTGGTTGGTGCAGACACACTCTGTCGTTCACTACCGCATGTCTCATTTATGCCTATGGGCAAGTAATAACTGCTGTCTTGCGGTCAGATTTTTGAGACGACGCTACCTACAAAAGCCAAAAAAGGAGTAAACGTTACGACAAACAATCTGGGTTGGGACCTACAGGCAGCATGTATAGTTCCTGCGCACACTCCGACAGCCCATGCAACCTACATGCTGCCTGACGTATCAACCATGCCTTTCCTCCAGCGAAAAGCCCGTTGGATCGAGAGAAGTGTATTGGTTGTAAATTTCCCATCATAGAGTCAACCCAAGCGGGCCAAGGACAAACTAAGATGACGGTCTTCACTGCCCCGACGTTAGCTGCATAATTTTTTCAAGAGGGGGGACACTCAGGTATCTCGTGTTTGACTACGGGACAAGGAACAACGTATCAGCCTATCGCTCGATTGGTGTATTGCATGGATTAGGATCCACCTCACCTTAGCCGACTTTCGCCTGGCTGCGTGACTTCGCCAGGAAAATAGTCTGGCTCATAATCGTGTTTTGACTCCTCATTGCCAGTTAGAACGTCTACCCCCCAGAATGTTTATATAGTATGTAGGGATTCGACCGAGTACCCTAACATTAGCTACTCGACACGCTACTGACTTAGCCACCAACATCAGCACGATTTGGTTGTACTTTGGCGACTACATATGTTAGTTAGCAGTCCGACCATTGCGCGAAACATCAATTGCACTTTGTTTAGTTAAATTTGTCCTTGTTTGGTATTTATTATACTTATTCACACTTAGTCTTTTGTTTCTGCTCGTTCATAAGCAAAGAATGTCAATACGGAATCTTCGACAGCCACGACAGC
Organism: Paraescarpia echinospica; assembly: GCA_020002185.1. NCBI lineage: Eukaryota > Metazoa > Annelida > Polychaeta > Sabellida > Siboglinidae > Paraescarpia > Paraescarpia echinospica. The sequence goes on along the minus strand of CM034537.1, from coordinate 67,590,496 downwards.
TGCCACTTAGTGAGTATGGATGTGTTTAAAACGTACTAAACTAGGAAAAAAAGTTTAATGTCGGTTTATTTTGTGTGTGACATGTTTCAATATATGTTTAATGTTGAATAGTTGTTATAGTATAGTATTATCTGATAAAAGTGTATCCTTATTAAATTAGTTATTTAATAGTTGGCTTGAGAGTCAATCATCATCTCTACCCGAATCTTGGGTAAAGCCCCCTACCAGTAACATTGGCAGGAACTTAATAATCCAGGCTGTAGTGATGGAACAACACTGCCACCTCACGGCGCATGGATAATCGAAGCTATTCACTTCATGGTCTCATGGGTGTACAGATAAGACATATTGCCAATCTGTAATCCACACACATATTGCCACGTGAGATCAGCATTCGTGGATCAACATTAGGTACTCTTTCAGCGAAGTTGAGCAAAATTGAGTGACCTATTTTGTGTGTAATTACCCTATACATTTTACACACAACTGTTAATATTTAATGTTAATATAGTCTCCCGGATTCGTTTATGCAAATCCATTACATATATATGTATGTTATAGTATTATAGGAGACTTAGAACGCACCACATAATATTTAATATAATTTAGCTTCTGGGGCCCTTAAGTTAGACCCCGCACAGAGACAGCTCCAGATCCCACGCTGTAGAAGCTCACACTAACTCATTAACACAAATTCCCCAGAGTTCTGCTTTCGTTAAAACACCCCCAAACGTCCACTCTACGGGCTGGATATATGTTCCACTGACCATTTCCATATGCAGGACCTCTGCACCTAGGAGATACTATCAGCACATGGGAGGAGATACTATCAGCACCTGGGAGGAGATACTATCAGCGCCTGGGTGGAGATACTACTATCAGTACCTGGGAGGAGATACTACTATCAGCGCTTGGAAGAGGATATACTATCAGCACTTGGGAGGAGATACTATCAGCACCTGGGAGGAGATACTATCAGCGCTTGGGAGGAAATACTATCATCACTTGGGAGGAGATACTATCAGCACTTGGGTGGAGATACTATTACACTGCCCCAAAGTGAACATTAAAACTACTTTCGACGACTTCCGCTAGATGACGACACTGCAGTCCTTCTGTGTAGTCGTCATATAAAGAAGTTCGCTGGAGTAGTGTATGAAACGTTATGAGAACAAAAGTAAACCGAAATACATAAAATGAACGACTTGTTCGTCCCATGTTTTGTGACTTGCTATTTTTATGTTACTAAGTCAATATATATTATTATATACTGTTTATATCATTTTAAATGCTCCGTAATGAAGCTTTTCAAAATGAACTTTTTGTTGAAATATGAAACTATTTAGTTGGATATGCCACAGTTGGCAATTACATAACAAACAATTCAGCAATATAAGACCATGTATGCTAACAAGTCTGTAAATGAACTATTTCACTAAAGAAATACAGTGTAAACCAAAGCTTAAACATCTACATGGTAATATATGGCGTTATTCAAGTATATCATGACAACAGTAGTTTCTGAAGTCAGTTTAAACGCCACACGACAATTGCTTACTTCGTCTTTCAAACACACAAAGATCTGTCCCATGTTGTAAGGCAAGCAGTTCGCACAAATGGAAGCACACCCGATAACACATGACAAAACCACGGGAGAAAGATCGTCTCGGGGGGAGGTGTGGCAACATTAAAAGCTTCGTTGGTTATGAGTGTCGGCTTGAAGCGAGGGATACGCCGCAGCTGAAGACTCTTGTTTCAGTCACCTTTTAGCCAATCATCTGTGTCACTTGATACAAATTACTTTCCACATATGCCGTACCGATGCCACGAATATGGTGTATTGTATTAAGTAATTAAATTGTATTGTATTAAGTAATTAAAGTACCACAGACAACGTTGCAGTTGGCCGCAACACACAGTTAAAATGGCGAAACAATCGTGTTATAAGATCTTCGTTGAAATTATATGTGCCACGGCTGGAATTAATTAAGGAACATTTGCGAAAGCATCATTGCCGACTCACTGGGATGACGCGGCCACGAAGCGGCACTTCTGGTACAACTGTCACGAACTCTCATTGCATATTTGTGTTTGATCAAGTTGCGAGTTCATGCTCTGCAATGTTCAGTTCGTCTCGACTGATCTTCGTCTGCAGCCGCACAGCAGCCGCAGAGATCTTGCTCATTAAATCCGACGCCACGATGACGTCGTTGAGATCACGCTGTAGGGCGCCACTATTGTAGTCGCGCTCTAAGTCGACGATGTGCGACGGTCGCATGCAGATGTTAACGACGGCAATGCCCGGACAACCGACCACGTCCCGGTGGTCGACGTTCAGCACGAGCGTGCCACGCGTCTGTTCAAAGTATTTCACGAGTCGTGTGAATGTGTCACTGGAAGTGTCCGCCACTGTTTCATACACGACTGTTGACTTCCGGTGCAGACATTCAGCTAGCGCGCGCAACTTCTCCACACTATTCAGCTGTTCTGCAAAGCTTCCTTTTGATGCTATCTTGCCGCTTTTGCGTGTAGCGATGATCGGTGGGGTTAACTGTGTCATTTGTATGTTAACATGTCGTTTATCTGTGGACGGCTCGTAAATGTATCTTCCCGACGGGTGTTTGGATTCCGGACGACTGGTCTTCGCCTTGCGTGACTTGGTGTCGTGTTTCCTTGTCCAGCTGAAGCAGGTGCACAGACAACAAGACCACGACTTGCCACGTCTGTTCTTGGACACATCCTGAATGGTGTCACCCTTCTGTGGGGTCTGGCCCTGAGGCTGTACGTTCGACAAAGTCTCAATGCGACATGTGATGTCATCAAAACTAATCCACTCAACATTGTCTGGAAGTGCTGCTTTGGCGACTTCAGAATCAGGCTCGAACTTCATCGCATCGACACTTATAAGTAAGCAGACTTGTCCTGAAATATAAAGACAAGTCAAAATTAAGAGTAACACTTACAAGCAATTAAACTGAAATCACAGTAACAGCTGGACAAAATGAGATGCTGAAAAGAAGATGGTTTACATACATTTTAGTTTTGTTGTTTTTCTTACAAAGCCGAATGAGATTTTAGTATCAGTTTTGTGTTGATGTTCTAGATTGATGACTTAGGGTTGCCTACTAAAGTAGTGTTTTTTTTAAATTGTCACCGTACTTGGTCAGTAAGGTGACAATTAAGTCTACGTACTTTTAAATGTCTTTAGCTGTTGATACACATTTCAATAAAAATGGCTGAACTCTTAGTGCAAATAATCTTAGCGTACCTTTCAGTCTGGTTTTGTTGAGGTAGTCTGAAATCAGATGGGCAGTATGATTAACAACCAAAATATCACAAGTATCAGGATTCATGCATGAATAAAGAATAAAACTACACCTGTTAAATTCCAACTTAATTTTTATTTATTTTTATATAAGTGATGCTTCAATAGGTGTTGCCCTACTCTAGGATTAATAATGACAAATTAAAATGTAAGTTCTTATATAGTGCACTATCCTGTAAAATGGACTGCTTAGTGCTTTACACTTCACTCCTTTGGCAGACCTGTTAATTTGAACACCATCTTAACTTCACAGGGAACCATTCAGCCACCCTGCAATTACTGTACAAATACTATTTGTACACATATACACCACTGTCTAGAGTCAGGATATTCATCCATACAGTTAAGTGAACTGAAGCAATGTGGAATGAACGAAATTACCAACACTTCAAAACAGCAGAAATTATATTCCAATAACCAGATTCTGTTTCTCTCGGAGTATCTGTACATTTCTCATTTCTGCTCTGCAAACCTATGATCATATAGCTTGTTTGCAAACGATGTTCACATCTTCTAAGCTGAGTCTACCAGGTATGATCAATAGATGTTAATTCCCTGGTGTGACATGACAACTGGGTGACGTACATGTATGTATTTATCTTGTGAGGCAGGTGGGACATCTCAATTTTATGGGAATGTAGATGTAGAAATTGCCTCACCTGTGTTAGTGCTTGCCCTTAGTCTCGTCCCATCGTCCACCAAACTGGCAAGTTGGTGTTGCCCGGTCTGTCGCAGTGCATTCACAAACAGACCTCGAGCGCCACACACACAACTCTCCTCTAGGTGGCGCAGCAGTGACAGGTTCATCTTGGCAGGGGTCGGCTCGGAGCGGATCGCAGCGGCGGTTTCTGCACAGATGACGCCGTTCTGGAGCAGATACCCGAAGACAAGTGGCGCGTCAAGTCTCTCGACAAGGTCGCGGCACGTGCTCAGACATGCTGGCTTTGACAGCACCCCCTGATGATCACCAATGACATCGCAATCTGCAATGTCAAACGAATTTTTGGTGTACAGCAGTGGATTGCTGGTGTAAAATGCAGAATCGTAAATGTCTTTCTGCGGACCTCTGTGCAGCTGATGGTGGCGATACATAGCAAAGGATTAGGGTCTGACACACGTATCAAGGTCTGTAATCCACAACTGGCTGGCAGCAGATCCGAGGCAGTAATCTAAAGCTGTCAACTAAACTGACGCTGTTGTGTTTTTTAGCCACCTGCCGGGGTGCAGACTACACTGAGTGGTCTGGTCATACCCAACTGTAAACACTAACAACAAAACATGTTAGCAAGGCATCTGTGCCTTGTAGGCAGCAAGCCAAAAGTATGTTACTGTTGCCCGATGTTCACTAGTGGCCAATGGCATCAGGCCAAACTGCATAGTTGTTAGGAGCAGAAGCCATTTCCACAGAGGGGGCATGCTGCTGTTACCAACAAAAAAGAATTTCACCAAATGCTAACAAGAACAACAGCCCGAACAAGAGATACAGGACTGGGGTTAAACTAAGGCATGCAAAGGAACTTAGGAAGTAGACATTTTGAAATCCAACGAGTCGCCTGATTATCAGATGTCTTATGCTTGACTTAGAAAAGAACATTTTATTTAAGATATTTTATTACAGCTTATTATATACTCATCTCATGATAGACAGTTACTGTAATATGAAAACAGAAATGTAATGTAATTATATTGGGACATATAGAGAGGAACCTCACTATAATAGATCACCCTTGGGACTGGGCAAAAGTAACCTAAACAGCGAGGTGACCGTATTAGCAGGACTTATTTCCTAAACCACTCCAGAAATATGTGGACCTCTCCTAGGGTGAGGACAACTGTGTGGAGGCTATAGCGATGTTCGATTGTTGTTTGGAACAACTGTTTGCACATAGGATCACTTTTTTATTGCTATTCACCAGTCTGATAAACAATTTCACACATATGCATGTCTGTGAACTTGTGTGAACATAAATATCTAGACATTTTAACAATGCGTAGTCCATCAACTAAATGGGTGTTGGCCATCCCTATCTCATCAATCTCTCTTTGTTTTTCCTTCTAACCTTCCCTTCCCCCATTGCCAGATGAGATACGTAGCTGAGAAACCTGGAAGATTATAAATAAACCAAAGATTGCAGTAACATGCTCTGAGTTATACTTCAGTGATAAGTGATTTCCTTATCAACCGTTATTTTTAAATTCTAGATATGAAAGAGCACTCAGTGCAATGGTTATAGCAGGCAAACCAGATATGTAACATGTTGAAGATAAACTCATCCTTCTATCTGTCTGTCTGTCTGTCGGTCTGGTCTGTCTGTACCTACATTCCCAACACTCACCAAGAGAATGCTAGAAATGACGAAGTTTAGAGTTTGTGAAAAAAATATTATTGCAACAATTTGCTGGAACCTGCCACTACAAGTTAGACGAGCTTCTAAAGAAAGATGCCTACGGTCTCAGCGGTCTCGCTGACACGCCAGTCTTTTTACTCTACCCTCGTAATGAATTGAGGTGCCAACGTTTTTACACTACTGGCACATGTATATAAATCATTCTTACAATAAGTACAAAGAGCTTCTAGTCTCTACTTCAGTCTGCTACTGGTGGCTAACATTGACCAGCTGCTTCAGCACGTGTTCACACAACTGCTGTAATGTATAAACACTGCATGACATGAAATATGCTGATAGTGGACAGCTGTGGCCGTCATGACAGCCTCCAGATGCCTTCCCCTCCATTGCACCTCACTCTGATACAAACACTCCGCTGTCATTAGGCGACATTATTCTCTCGGTATGAATAATTTTATTTCAGATAAAACCCACATAAAAGTATGTTTGAAATATCAAAAAAATTATTAAATAAATGTAAATCAGGTAACTGATAAAAAGTGTATAATTAATCTGTTATAAAACAATTATAATTATTATAAATATTTTTTAACAGGATATCAAATTATCATTGTATAATATAGTCCATCTGGACCACAATATTATTGTTTTTTTGTACAATTATGCTTATATTTTATTAAACCATTTTCAGTGTCTTATAAACATTTATCTAAAGCCATTATAATGTTATTGCTCAACAGGGCAGGTATCAAAGGTATTAATTGCATTATTTACAAACATACCAACCACACTGTCCCATTGTGAGTGCACCGGAATGTATGTGCATTGTTCACTCATTTATCCTATATAATAGATGTATCCACTGTTTACATGTATCACATTTCTGTGCAGAAAGTGAATTATCTAAACTGACCACAATGATTATCTAAATTATTATTCTTGCATGATCTGCACTAGTCTGTGAGTGCATTCTAGACACCTGTACTGGCGTTCTGATTTTCTAACACTAAAATATGTATGCATATTCATGCCGAATATGCAATGTTTTGTTCTTGAATGTACCCACTGCATTGCTACTAAGTGTCATAAGTGATGGTTGATTGTTATATAAAGACATGTCAATTCATATCCACCTTAGCTCCCTGGCGTATCGATACATATGTTGGCGACTTTAATATGGCTTATTTTGACAGGTTGATCAAATGGTCTGAAAAGTGGCAAATGCTGTTCAATTTTGGGAAATGTAAATGCCTCCACACAGGACATGGGAACGAAGAGGTAGAATATACAATGGGGGTACTGTACCAAGTACTACTGTAAAAGAAAAGGACTTAGGGATAACCATTAGTGCTGATATGAAGGTTTCAGAGCAGTGCAGAATTGCAGCTTCAAAGGGAAATCAAATCCTTGGATTAATTAGGCGAAACATAATGTATAAGGAAAAAGAGCTAATAATACCGCTGTACAAAACAATAGTTAGGCCTCATTTAGAATATTGTATTTAAGCGTGGAGGCCATATCGCAGGAAGGACATAGATATGCTAGAAAGAGTACAGAGGAGAGCAACTACAATGATACCAAAACTTAGGGATCTTAGTTACGAAATAAGCCTAAAAAAATGCGGTTTAACAACACTAGATACCAGGAGATTGAGAGATCAGATAGAAGTGTTTAAAATATTGAATGGTTATGAAAATACTGATAGAACTATTTTTTTCTCAGTTAAGAAAGATAGGATTAGAGGGCATGAAGTTTCATTAGCAAAGGAGCAGTGTAGATTAGATATAAGAAAGTTTTAATTTTCACAAAGGACTGTGAATGAATGGAACAGATTATCTGCTGATTGTGTGGGTGCTAGTAGCGTGAATATGTTTAAAAATAAAATCGACACATACCTCAGACGGGCGGGATACACATAGATAAAAGGGTCGGACTCTCGATAAGCCAAAGGGCTTCCTTGTCCACCTGCCAGCTAGAGTTAATTCTCTGGATGACAATCTTGTTAAATCTTGTATCGATTCTGATATTGACCAACCCTTTTGTATTGATGCGCCTCTGAGACTGGTTTCAGAGGATTTAGGCACAAAAGAAGTTACCTTATTATTAAACATTTGCTGTGAAATAGTACCCCTAGAACACGTGACAAATTTACAGCAACCAGGTCAAATAATTTTATGTTTTGATGCTTACACTAAAACTAAGCAGATTTTCAGGAAAACATAGCAGAGTTTTTTATGTAGACCTGTGTATTTTTTGTAGCTTATTAGATGGCAAGACTCAATCGGTATTAGAAATTAGGAATGCCATAGGCTGATTAACCAATTTCATTAGTATCAAGTAACAGATACAGTGGATGCAGGAAAATAGCTAGTCCTCACTGATGACATTTCTCTTCATATTAGTATAACCAAAAATATTTTTAAGTATAATTCATTATCGTAGTTTATGCAAAGCCAAGAAGGGAGTGGTGCGCTAACTCTCGTAGATCAGTAATATATATTTGTATGATGTATGGGACACACAACAATACATGTTAACTATTTTGGTCAGACAAGTGGCTGCAAATGATGTGCTTCAACTATTTGTAAGTGCCACACCACTAAAAACAGTTTACATTTTGTAGTACCAGAGCTCTATCAATAAAGTGTGACTTATATGTAAAAATGTACATACCATAAAATGCCTAATAAAACTGTTACTGGCTACTGTCATGTACAATGCTGCATTTCAACGTGTTTCTACAAGTAACAATAACAATAAAGTGAACAGAACTTTATTATTTTAGTCTCGCCAATATTTTAATTAAAAAATGGGCCAAGTGGCCCTGAAGTCCTTTGGACTAATACGTCGATATGTAATAACCCCGGCTGACTAAATGAGTGATAAGTCGGAAAAATTGTAACATTGTTTTCTTACATCCTTGTAAAGGTTTGGTAGGGTGCTTTACACGGTTTCAAAAAGTATGACTGCTACAAAAATTGGCAAAGTTATGGAGCATTGAACACTGTAGGGATCAAAAAGTGAAAATGAAGAAAACGGCTGTTGAAGTTTTACATTATATATGCAAATGGATTGCATGGAAATATTACATGCACAACATTCAAATGTGGCACACAGTATGTAATATGTATGTTATGTTGCAATGATACACTGGAAGTACAAATGTGCTGCTATAAAGACTTATCAAGTTATGCCACATTACGTCTTTATGTGTAAAACTAAGAGGACAGATTATTTGAGAGCAAAAGGTAGACTCACTGTTTGACAGTTTAAAACCTACAGTTTAATAGGGGTCTAGTGGTTTAATGCTGTCTGTTGACACAAGCTACTGCCAGTGACCAATTACACATTAGTCACAGTTTCCATCAAACAATAGCAGGCAGAGAATCTTAGCTCCACAGCTGGGTGTAATACACAACCAGAGCCACCACTGATTCATGGTCAAGTAGATTAGCTCAATGCACCAACTAAGACAATACACAACACTGTGAGTGACAGTGTCCAGAGTGAGGCCTATGCAGTGTCATCATTGCTGAATAGATCAATTAAACCTGCCAAGTGGGTGACATTCTGCACAAGTGTTCATTAATCCTTAGTGATTGTTCAGAACACCAGACTGACCACATACCTAAACAAAGCGAATGTATAGGTGAAGAACAGACAGTGTTCAGATAGGGGTATTGGTTGAATTGTATTTGTTTGGCTTTATTGTGCCTTCATCGATTATAAGAAAGCATTTGATTTCATAGACCGGTCCTCCCTGTGGTCTAAGATAATTTCATGCGGTATTAATGGTATTGTGTTAAAAGTTGTATACAACATGTACAAAAATGCTAAATCATGTATAAATCAGGGCCAGGCTGTGTCAGCCTTGTTCTCATGTGATGTATAGGTATGGCAAGGAGAAAACTTGTGTCCTTTGTAATTTGCTATTTACCTGAATCATTTTGAACACTGTTAGTTACAATTATAACGGACTTGACATGGCAGCTGGTGAAATTTACAACAACCTTAGTGATGATGATGTAGAAAATGTATGTTCTACTATATGCTGATGACACTAGAATGATTAAATCAAATACAGATTTCTTGCTTATGTATAGCGGAACTATGTCAACTCTTCTAATGGTTGACATTTGGTTGTTTCAGGTGTCAACTATATTGTGAATCTGTAATTATTAGTCTATATTGATACAATTGATTTACAGAGTACCATGTCTACACAAGGCATGGCAAGCGTAAACAAAACAGTAGAATGCATTTGATATCAATAAAGTGTAGGATATTTCACTTTGTTGTCCAGAATATTATTTTTTATGTTTGTCACCTACAGGTGACAGAATATTAATTTTCTATGTTTGTCACCTACAGGTTTCTACAGACAATACATCTTTAACCAATAGACACCACAGTCACACCATTTTATAATAATTAAATGAACATCAAAATAAACACAACTTGCAATTATAGAAAATCAATAGTTTTGAAGATAAAAAGTGTTAGGCAACTGTTCAGTCTAACAGGGGTCAAGTGTGTCTACTCTGCCTGGGTGCTGTGACCAATTAAAGATTAGTCAAGGTCTCAATGGACTGGGCTGTAGAGATTAGTCACAGCTGTTGACTTTGTGGCACAATACACAACATCTAACGTTGGGGGTGGTCTCAAGGGCCCTTCTCAAAACCACATCAATAGATAATGTAAACCTTTTGCACTTTGGGGGCCCCTTAGGTGCCCTTAGAATGATTCAATCAAATACAGATTTCTTGTATATAGTGGCAGCACCCTAAGATACATCTATGCAAAATTAGCAAAAAGTTGCTGAACAGTTTTTGAAAAAATAGGCCAAATGTTACATTTTTACCAGTTTTGGGGTCCTTGGAGGCCCTAGGGAGCCTTTAGAATGATTCAATCAAATACAGATTTCTCGTGCATAGTGGCAGTTAACGGCGGACGCAGAGTGATGGCAACAGTCCCTTGGACCTTCGGCCAAAGGACTAAAAAGCTACCGTCAGGCATAAAATAAACAAAGGCGCAAACGTTTGCAGATCATATTCTGGTGTTGCTTAAAATGAAATGGGTTAAGACATTTCTAACAGTAATGGGAGTAAAGGATCTCGCAAAAAACTACACGTATTGACAACATGTACTGAAGCAGAAATGTTTGAACCCAACCCTGAGTTCCAAACAAAAAAATTGTGGGACTAACCATTACTTCATTGAGGATGATGGACAATGTCTCGGACCAGCTACATTATTGCAAGTAAATCATGTTGCTGTGTTGATTGCTTTGTCTGCATCTATTCTTTCTACTGTTCACATAAACAAAACTGAACAGTGGCAATTTGTGTCTGCTTCTAACTTACGGATGAATTTAGCCAAGCCCTGTACACAATAATATGTGTTTATATTTACACCTTGGACAAAAATAGGCAGAAACAGAAAAATGGAGATTGAAATGAAGTGCAACATGATTGTATGGAAAATGTCTTGGTGAACAATGATTGTACATTGCAGAAGTTACTTATTTTCATTTGGACGTTCACATTTGTCATACCATATAGACATGAAAATGTAGCACGTTCTTTAGCTACAACAATACACCCCAATGATTTGTATCTTTGATTTTAACCAACAAATCACCAAAGTTGTATCTGCTAGTCATGGTATTGCGACATATATTTTTTGATAATGCACAGTTTAGCAGATCAAATTTCTTAATCCATCAATGACATCACTAGTGCTGACCTAGATACCTCAGTTTTCAGACAGCAACTCATCATTAAATAAACCGCTGACAGTTTGTGTTTGTATTACTCTAGTTGAAGGACCTGTGGGCACAGCGTAGACCTATAGATGTATTGAATCACTCAAGACCACCTCTGACAGTGCACAGCTCAGTTATTGTGACTATCTGTGTGTGTTTACAAACACACACTCCCAGCTCTAAACAGGATTAACCCTGCCGAGTGACAGCGAGTTCACTGGTATGTGACTGAATCCAGCCTCATGTGTCCAACAGAACGCAACACGATTGTAGGCAAATTATTTCAGTCAAACCATATTCTCAGACCCACCATACCCACTTGTTATAATTATATCCATATCCCTGTCCGTTCTCCTTGTATTCACCCTCCTGTCCCCAACCTCTTCTTCCATTCACCCTCCTGCCCCCAACCTTTCCTTCCATTCACCCTCCTGTCCCCAACCTTTCCTTCCATTCACCCTCCTGTCCACACCCTCCCCTTCCATTCACCCTCCTGTCCCCAACCTCTTCTTCCATTCACCCTCCTGCCCCCAACCTCTCCTTCCATTCATCCTCCTGTCCCAAACCTCTTCTTCCATTCACCCTCCTGCCCCCAACCTCTCCTTCCAGCCACCCTCCTGTCCCCAACCTCTCCTTCCATTCACCCTCCTGCCCCCAACCTCTCCTGTCCGCACCCTCTCCTTCCATCTACACTCCTGTCCCCACCCTCTCCTTCCATCTACCCTCCTGTCCCTACACTCTCCTTCCACCCACTCTCCTGTCCATACCCTCTCCTTCCATTCACCTTCCTGTCCTCACCCTCTCCTTCCATCCACCCTCCTGTCCACACCCTCTCCTCCCATTCACCCTCCTGCCCACACCTTCTCCTTCCATCCACCCTCCTGCCTCAACCCTCTCCTTCCATCCACCCTCTTGTCCTCACCCTCTCCTATCCACACCCTCTCCTTCCATCTACCCTCCTGTCCACACCCTATACCTTTCTACCCACCCTCCTGTCCACATCCTCCCCTTCCATCTACCCTCCTGTCCACACCCTCTCCTTCCATCTACCCTCCTGTCTATACCCACTCCTTCCATCCATCCACCCCCTCCCCTCACCCTCTCCCTCCATCGACCCTCCTGTCCCCACCCTCTCCTTCCATCCACCTCCACTCACCCTCTCCTTCCACCTCCTCCCCCATCAGTCAGCTGTTGTTTGTTGCACTGGGCTGCATCTGTCTGCATTGTTTGTTAAACTCTCTCAGTCAGTATGTGCCTGGAATAAACGTTTACTCCCGCAGTCAGTGTCTGTAGACATCCACATTTAACCCTTGTCTCACTGATTCTCTGAATCTGTTAGTGTTGGCACCAACAACACTGCATCACTTAGATCTATATTTAGGACTCTCTGGAGCACCCACTCTTACCTACAACTGTTGTCTAGCTGCAACTATGTTATGAAAACCCAAGCCACAAGAAGTTTGTGTAATGAGAACATTATTGATATCCACGACAATGTCCACATACCTCACCTTAGAGACATCACAGCTAGTGACATTAGAGTCACCATGGATGAGGATTGTCAACGAGGATAACTTGGGACTTGTTTACTTCAGTCTGGTTAATGTGAGGTTGTTTTTTTCGTTACTTGGAATCAGTAAGGTGTGGTAATCATTGGCAGGAAGTTCACTGATCTGCGTTCCAATTTGCGATCAGAAACGTAGGAACCACCCAACTGTTTGCAGGTAGGGAGGGACACCTGCCTCCACAATAGGTGCCAATAAATGTTGTTTACAAATCAAATGAATTTATTTTTGGTTTACAACTTGAACATTTTGCAGATGCAACGTTCAAATTGTGAACAATGTTTCAGTGTTATTATTTAAACAATTTGCCAGGCAGTACACCCTCAACATATTTATTCTAGAATTAAGAACATTTTTATTTAAAAATGTGTAACAGACAGTTTAATATCCGTACATTTCTGCAGGTTCTGCCAATTACCTTGCTGTCTGTATCTATCTACCCACATTATATGTGCTTATAATGGGCCACTGATAGGATGCTATCATGTGTCGGTGATCATTCATCGGTATCAGCTTTAAACAAACTTGTCATGTGACAACAAATATAGCCGTCAACTTAGCATAATCAAAACACGAAAAACACAAAGTAATCATTGCCGTTCAACACTTCCTGCTATGGAGAGGATATAGACAGTGCAGCCAGTTGTTATGAACCAACCATCTGCATACTAACAAGTAACTCAGCTATACATGAGGACACTTTTAATACATCTTAGTGCCACGGTAACCATTACTTTTACAATGCACTTTCCCATGCCATAAGTACTTGAAACAGTCTAGAGCTAGTCATGAGTTGAGTAGATAGAAGGGTGGGGTGGTTATCCTGACCGCTATTAGCACTGACAGCTGTTTGGGGTAACTGATAGCGGACAGTGGCAATTAAGATCAACCACAGGAGAAGGTTAGGGGTCATTCATAAATGTCCACGTTTATTACTCATACAAAACATACAAAAGAGGGGGTCAGGACAAACAAACTACTTATAAAAATATTGGTCAATGCATAAATAGCATTACTAACAGTAAATACATGTTTGTAAACATTATTATGATGGTTATTTTTACAGGTCCTTTGCATGTGCCACAGTTACATACTTAAATATTATTATTAATGACTTTCAATGTGGAAAATTATCGACATTTGAAAGAAGTAGTAACATCCACAGTGGAGGGAGTGGGGCCGAGACTATCAATACACTCTGTAGGAATAGGTATTAGTGAATGGCCCCCTAGCTGGTCATGGTAGGCAGTCAATCAGTGAAAGGTCACTTCAGTTTTAGATGACAGACAGAGCAAGTGGCTACTGTGGTAGCAAAACTCAAGTCATTTGCATTAGTATGCCTCTAATTCTTATCTCTACAGCTTTTATCTATTGCATTATTATGTTATTTCTTATCCTTGCCTGTATCAAAATCCCCAGTTTTTGTTATATTTTAATCAAGAGGCCAATGGTCTTAGGACGTGAATGACCATAATTATAGAAAGAGGTGAGTAGATATCAGCACCTGGGAGGAGATACACTTTCGGTGCTCTCAAGTTAGCGTATTAATATATAGATTTTCACAAACTCCACAGCCATCCAATCCACATAAAGGCAAATGTCATTTTATTAAAATTGTTGGTACCAATGCCAAATTCTTTCATTAATTTGTTTATAAAAAATATAGTTTTTTGTATGGCTGAACATTCCTAACCCACATCTGCAAACCATTTGTCTAGACATGTCCCTGCCCCTCCTGACCCACCCTACACTTAGTACCACCCTTTCCCTTCTTTATGAGTCCCCTTTGCCCTAGTTGCCCACGCTTCCCACTGACCCTATTTATTTTAATGCGGGGTTTCCCTGTTGTTCACTATAACTCAACCCCAGTTGTCATAATCTTGTTATTTTCCCTCAACCCTAACACTCCTTCCCCAGTTGTCAACATGGGATCAGTGGGCAACTAGGCAGCCTTTCCACCCTTCCCAGCATATCTAGGACAAACCCCAGCCAAACCGTCATCTATCTAATTTGAATGTTTTGCCCCAAATATCATGTTACACTGCATGCTAAATGGAAAGGTACTACTCATAAACAGATGGTTGAATTATAAAAAAAAAAGTGGGTCATAAAAATATATTGGGCAGTTAAGACATTATAACCGATAAACTTTATACTGCATAACATGATTTTACTATAACAGTTATCTGACTTTGAACTTTCAAATAATTTTTATTAAAAGGAGGTTGTCTGTTCTTCATTTCTGAATATTAACTAATATAATGTTCTTGTGATTAGATTAAATATGTTGAAGGTGTACTGCCTGCTACTGTTTAGTGCTAAAACAGTGTTCACAATCTGTTTCTTCTTTCACAAAATATAAACAAACTGTTCACATTATAAATAACTCTACTGGCAAGACAATGGACACTGGTTGGTTTAACCGTCAAGTTCTTTCATGTTCAGCGTGGTTGCGAATAATTATCACTTTGGCTGATTCCAGGTAACGGAGCAGACGACCTTCGAATTAAATAAATCTACATAACCAGTGCGAATGATCACACTAACTAAATAAATTATCACTAGCTTACACTTGATGGTGGAGCTACCAAACAAGCACCTGTACATAGTAGTTATCACTATAATATATTTGTTATTCCTAAACTCATTCCTGCTAACCAAGTAATTTATGCTAACACTGCAGTAGCGCCTTCTGGAGGGTGTCTCATCACTCAATATTATATCATGTGAGCAGCAAACATGTAAACTTGTAAATAAATACTTAAGTTTGTGTTTTTTTAAATACATCACCAGTTGGTAGATCAGAGGTCAAGTCGAAGGAACCAAATATACATAGAAAGAGGTGATTGGACTCAGTACCTGAGCGATACTGTCACACTGCCTCCAAAGTTAGTATGTTAACATATATACGGATGTTAATTTAACTGAATATAAACAGATCTTAAATTGATAAATTAACACTAGTATTCTATTATTTAGGATAGGCATTTGTAACAAATGGAGGTCTTTACTGTAGACACTGATACTTGCATAGACAGAAGATGACCATTAAACGGACACAGTAATAAATGCTTCCATTTACAAGTAAATGTGTTCAGTAAATCAACAACGTACACTTAACACTCAGGCCCAAGTTTTATTGTTGAAATGACCTCACTGGATACACTTCTCAACTTGTGATTATCCCTGCATTCCTTTCTACATGACACAGATCCATTTCAGCCTCAGCTCCACTCCCTGTACTTAAGCTAACCCCTTTGTTTGCTCTAATGATATTCATAATGTGTGTGAATCCAAAGTCCATATCCTGTACATACAGTCCGTACATATCTTGTCAGTGGGCAGGCTAAGAGAACACTTAATGGAATTTATATCAACCATATATTACATAACATAATCTGATTAACACGAGCTGCACAACTCAAGTGGAATACCAGGAGCTTATGTTCCCATTATAATTCATATCCCCCATGTGTAGGGGTAGTGTAAGACCCCTCCGGTAACACTATGGTGACTACCACTGCTACTACGGAGACCCCTGCTAGTACGCACTTCACCCACCCAGCCATCACTTGGCAGCTCTCATGCATAAACCGATTTACAGCTTCCTCCAAATGATGACATGAAGATTCATCTAGGAGAAGGCTAAGTGCTAGAGACACCGCCGACAGAACCTGTCTTCATCCCTCCCCTCACTTACCCTCAGCAGGCTGCATGAGAGCCATGCTACAACCTCCCTGTACTGGCACACACCACTGACTACAGCCACTCACACTCTGCCCAGATACAAGCCCAGTCAGGTCACGTGGGCCTGCCTGCACTAGGTAATTTGCAGTCTAGCAGAAAGCTGCAAATGTGGCAAACTGTCAGCCTCCTGGAGTGAGAGTTAGAGCACCCCATGCCGCTAGCCGGGTCCAAAAAGAAGGCGAATCCAATATGTAGACTAGGGGGTCTTGGGCAACCCCCCAGGGCGTGAACCCCTTAATAAGATCAAATATGAGAGGAATTTTTTTATGTTTTTTTCTCTCACAAATTTAATGTATTTTGGAGTGGGATAACCATGGTGGGTCTTGGGCACGCCACATGAATGTGGACCACTTAATAAGATCAAATACGAGAGGAATATTTTAATTTATTTTTTGTATTTTGGGTTTTCCATACATTTCATGTATTTTGGAGGACTGAACTTTTGAGAGATTTAGAAATTGGAGAGAAATTCAAGTCACAAAAAATGGTATGTAGACCAGGGCATCTTGGGCAAGTCCCCCAGGGTGTGACCCCTTTAAAAAAATCAAATCGGAGATGTATATTTTATTTTGGGGTTTTCCACAGATTTCATGTATTTTGGATTGGGATAAACTGTTGAGTGGATTTAGAAATTGGAGATAAATTCAAGTAATAAAACATGCATTGATAGTAGTAATAATGTCAAGCTTGGCCTTTTGCCTGTGCACTATTTGAACTCTCCGCTAGGTCACTGAAATGATGCATTCCCTCTCGCTCATCGTGACTCGGTGATCACGTTTATGTCCATCCCGGGCAGTGACCACCCTCAATGCCAGCATATAGGTACATTTGGCGATAACATTTTTAAAAAGGCTGACTAGTTGAATGAGACCTCATAAGACCATTACACTGTAACCTCAATAATACAGACTAGTCAGTTAACAGAACATTGCTGAGCACTGGAAACAACTAGAACTAGAATACTTAGGCTATTTTCACTCCCAATATAATTTCAGAAGTTAAATAATATACAAAACATTATTAAAATAAGTTTGTATTTGTTCCTTGAATGGATTGGTGTTTCTTTTTCTTAGTACGTAAAATTAAAACAATTTCTATCTATAAAAAGCAGTTCTCTCTAAATATTTCGGCAGAACTCTAGGCCTTCATTGGTTGATGAAGGCCTAAATAATTGGTCAAAGTGAGGAGCTGCTGCAGAGATCGGGTGATTACAAATGTAATTAATTACAATTACTGTTAAAATGTGTGAGTACGATTGTTTAGAAAATCACTGTGCTCAATTGCAATTTGCTTCTGCATGTAATCATGACTACAATCATGATTAGGGATTACATTAACAGCTTAGCCGTTATCTATATATTTACTGAGTCTTGCCACTAGTCTGACTAGTACCAAATATAGGATAACTTACTAACATCTGGAACAGCTACAAGTTTGCGCTGTAGTTGGAACTTTGGCAAATTAAATGTGCACAAGAAAATGTTAATCGTTATTGTAATTAATATTGATTACGGTTAGTTTGGCAATGTAATCATGAATTATTAAATCTATTACAATGTCTTTTTGACCTATGCAATTTAATATAAGTATGATAAAAAAAAAGGTCAATAATAACACATAATGACCGGGTACAGAAGAACCTGCCTTGAATGACCACCCCTTCAGCCCAAAAAGTGGTCTCTCAAGACAGGTGGTCGCATATGGCAGGTCAATAAACATTGAAGACAGGCAAGGGGAACCAAGAAAGTGGTTGCCTAAGACAGGTGGTCACCCAACACAGGTGGTTGTTCTATGATTATGCCATCTCTTGCGAGATGTTTGTACAAAGCAAAATAACAACATAAACATACAAATATTATACCAGTACTTACCCACTTTATCGCGTAAACTTAAATGTCCCATCTTTATAAGAACTTTGATTGCTTTAGGGCAGCTGCCAGACCATTTTCGTGTTGTTTCCCGATGTTGTCCAGTTCTGACATCAGTTACGTTTCTATGTGGCAACAGACATTTTAATGTAACTTAAAGTATGTTGTATCACAAAGCATCATAAAAACGCACAAATCTAATTACAGCATCTGAAAAAAAATTACAATTCAACATAGTTTAATCGTAATAGTTTGTAGGTTAAGTACAACTATATTGTTTTAACTTTTATAAATCAACATTTCTATGTACCATCATTTCTGATATTTATAAATTGATGTTTACAGTGTCCAATTAATTTTTTTTTCAATTTCAACGAGCAAAGTCAGTTACACTATAATTAATTATAAATTACGCAATTACTACTGATCTCAACTCTGATGTACATAAAATGCATTCAGTTTCAATACCACAAGGTCATGATTCAAATGCCATACAACGACCTAACTTTGTCCATGGCTGATGTGGCATGTGTCACTGTACACTACCTAACCAAATCTGATGATGCTTAATCATACAATACAAGGGAGTATGCTACATGATTCAGTAGAATCAACACACTGGTCCACTTATTCAATATTGTTGTATGAAGATCAATGATCATGCTTAGCTAGTACTTAACCAGATTTCACCAGATTATATCAGACTGCATTCCAAAGCAGTGAGCTGCCTATTTGGCAATGGACATTTGGTTTACAGAGAATTTAACAAATGTAACTCTAGTCCAGGTTTATACTGAGCCATTTGTACTTGTGAATAGCATACACTCTCTTTTAGCATTTAGTTTAGTCACAATGACATAAATCAGACTATATACCACCATTTATAAACATACAGATACATACATATAAGCAAAGCTAGTACTGTAGATATGAATATCAGAATCACCGAATATTATGCTTGCCAAACCTCCCGGATTTTTTGGGAGTCAATATCCTGGATATATTTTAGAAAACCATGCCCTACTCCCATGAATGTCATATTTCGCGTTTCAAAGAGAGAGCTATGCGTAGAATACACCATAGAGTATCTAATGTCGTTAGGCTTCTGGGGCACTTAATATCTAACGTTGTTCAACTTCTGGGACCCACTTATAAGTGCCCCAGACCCCAACTTCTTCTTGGGTTTGCTTATCCATTTCCGGACGTTGCAGCCTTGATGGATTGTCTATAGACAGCTCTTTCGTTTGCCAGTCTCCCCACTCGCCAAACGTCTGATCCCATCCATTCCTCTATGTCCTTCCCCCATTGTCTCATAGGTCTTCCTCTGCTTCTGCTGCCTTCTACTTTTCCTTCCATTATTAGTCTCTCTAGAGACTGATGCCGTTTCACATGGCCAAAATAACTAAGTTTCTGTTTCTTTACAAAGTTCAATAAAGTCCCGGGTATAACACCAAGCTCATCTGCGATGGATTCGTTAGTTCTACGTTCAGTACACGAAACTCGTAATATCTTTCTATAACACTTGTTTTCAAATGCATTTATACGTTTAGTAATGTTCTTATTAAGAGTCCAGGTTTCGCATCCATACGTAGCCGTTGGAAATATGCTGACTCGGATAATTCATAATTTCATATCTTTGTTCGTTGCTTTCCCCCACTTCTTCATCTCCGTCAACTTTTTACTCGCCATTGCCAACCTCCGCTTGATCTCTTTCGTCCCATCTCCATCCGCTTCTATCAGTGACACCAGATATTGAAAACTTTCCATTCATTCTATTTCCTCGCCATCTATTGTGACTTCTGATGGTTCTCGACATCCCTTCACATCCATAATCTTAGTCTTCTTTACGTTTAGTTTCAATCCTTTCATCTCGCTGTGCTCTTTAACAGTAGTTATCAGTTTATCTAATCCTTCTTTTGTATCGGATATTAACACTGTGTCATCACAACATATTACAATATTCTCACAAATTCTTCTGTAGTTGTAATCAACCCCTTAGTCAAAAATTCTATATAGAATATCTACAGAATATATTCCGTATAATAAATATGTATTCTAAAAGGATTTTTGCAGATAATATTCTATAGGATATTTTTTGCGATAGAATTCTAGAGAATGATGTGGCCATGAAAATGCTATAGAATATTCTATAGTATAATACTTCTATAGTTCCAATTCTGCAGAGTGGATACCATATAAATTTTTATACATTTCTACAGAATTATATAGATTTCTGTAGAGCCTAGAGTTTAACGTCTTATGGAATTGTTTGTTACATTCGGAAAAAAATTGGCAAGTACACATGCAATTCATATGAATTAGCTAATTTGGAGGAGTTCGTTTAGAAACTAGATATCTATGATGCGTGTCATTGACATTGCTTCACAAAACATATTTTGAAATTCGATAACATTTCACTTCAGTGTTCACTAGTACAGCATAACAGAAGTATTGTTGCATGGCCCAGATTTGCTTGTCATCATAATTCCATTTGCATGACCAAGGCAAAGGCAAAGCTCTTCGTTTGACTGATTCGGTGAAAGCTAGTTATATTGAATTGGCAGCTACAATAAATATAATTGGATTTCTAATGAATATTGTTTTCATCTCATCATGTGGTGTACTTTTTTAAACGGCTTAGGTTTGAACTTTGATAAAAAAGTCCAAGGCCAAAACTAACCCAATAATATGACGGAGCAACGGAATTGCGCGTCACACGAATTTAGGAAACTTTTACTGTAGTATAAATATAGGCTATTATAGCCAATAATAACAATAGGCCTACCCGACTAGTCTAATCGAATACCGCATTCTCTACTTTACTTGAATATAACTAGTCAGACTAGACAGTATAGATGTCTATGCCTATGGAGTCTACTCAGTCTCGGAGTAGTAACACTAACACTAACAGTAACAGTCTTGACTTGAGTTCTACATAATTCGTAGAATGCACCAGAGTGCAAATTCTAAAACCATTCTTCCTTGTTGGAATTCTTTTCGATTATGGGCTTATCCAATCAATACATGAAGTCATTTGAAAAAATCACGCAGAGATACCAGGCAAAATAAAACGAGCACTGAAAGTTCAAACAAACCCGCTAAAAGACACGACGTGTTTAAACATTTGAAATCACACTACAGTAGCGCCATCTATTGAATACCTTCGCAAAACTTGGCCGAAACTTAAACTCGGCTAATTATAATTAGACTAATTTTATTGACCTAATATGATCTTAATATACTTGATGCTTGCTGATTTACGCAAAACTAACACATATTCAAAGCTCCATCGAATATGTCTAACGCCTAGCGTCACCCATTGGGAAGGAGAAAGAAAGCGTATATGACCGTTACCTAGATATCCAACAGATGCCAGCACCTATTGGCCACGTTCGCTGCTGGCCAACCGACCAACAAAAATATAATATAATAAAATTGTAATGGTGGTAATTATAATGCCACGGACACCGAGTAAGTTGTGTTGACCAACATCAGTTGCAACATGTTTCTTCGTATTTATTTGAGTCACCGTATTCAATCCGAACAAATGCAACATGTGTTGATACATTTGACTAAATGTCTAAAACTAAGTTAAACTAAACTTCTAAAGCAATCAAATAAGTCACAGTCTAGTCAAGACGGTAAAAAGATAACAACAAAGTCAAAGAGTGACACTGGAGTCTAAGCGGCTCTTGTAATAATTTTCACGGTCGGGTCTGTCACCAAAAAAAAACAATATTATGTACAAGAGTTGGCTACATACACATTTGAGGATTCATTTTCGAATGAAAAGTTCCTAACTGAGCTATGTATACGGTTTACGTAGCTCTGAACAATCAACGCAACGTTGCGAACAATTATTATTCATTAACGCCCGTCTCACGTCCTAACACTGGTAAAATCCTCAACCATGTTTTTGAAAAACTGTAAAGACGTTATTTATCTTTTGTGGGGTTGTACACGGACCCCTGAAAGGTTTGCGCCCGAGACGAGAAGCGTCTATAGGACCAGGAATAAAAACTACATACACACATACGCTAGCTCGATTACCGAACTAGCACAAACGCCCAACCAACCGTTGGTGCATACACAAATACGCATGTTAAAACGGTTGCCAGAAATATTTGTTCAAGACGTTTGTTTTGGCGTAAATTTTAGATTTTTCCGCAACGCCATTTACATAAAATGTGCCCAACCGATCGGCGTCCCCCTGAACAATCGCAGAAAACACGTGCGTAACGTCATAAACATTCGATTGAAGTTTGTCTAACGTCATGTATGAACCCAAAAACCGGCATGGACCCTTCAGTTTTTTACCAACGATACGTTTCGAAAACAATGAAAGGGAAACAAAAGGCAATTTGTTTTCAATTAAATTCAATGCTTTATTTCAGACACAAATACACAATTATAGTGATTCATATATCGGTCCATATATCCATACAACAGTTAACAGCTATATTACTAGTAGAAACACATTATATAATAAAAAGTATACATATATAAAAAAGAAAACATATAGTGTAATAATGGTTAAATTCATTTCATGACTCGTACCATAAGTTTCACAAACAGATAATAATTCCCTCAGGCCTAAACTGAGGGGGAGAATATCATCAGGTCATCTGCATACATTAGGTGATTACTATTTATTTCATCCATACAGCAGCCAGTGCGACATTTTGTTAATGCAATACTTAAATCATCAATATAGACATTAAACAGGTATGGAGAAAGTATTCCACCTTGTCATACACCATTTGTCATATGAACCCCATCAGATAAAATTCCAGACCAACGTACAAACATATTTTGCCTTTTGTACCAATATATCATAATTCTAATAATATAACCAGGTACTTGTCGTCTGTCAATCAATTTCTTAACTAATGTACAATGTCTTATTCTCTCATAAGGCTTGGAAGCATCAAGGAACCCCATGAACATAGACTCATTTAGACATATAATTATAAACAATTGCCTTTAAGACATATATGCACATATCAGTACCAGCTTACTCTTAAAGCCAAACTGGTTACAACTAGTTATTAGAAAGGATGACATTCGATACAGTAAGACTTTTTCCAGTATTTTTTTATTACACTGGCTAGAGAAATCGCTCTGTAGTTGTCACGATCATTGATTTTACCACATTTATCTTTGATAACAGTACCACTGATAACAGAGTCGGGTAGGAAACCATGTACAAGAAAGGTAGACATACACATAGCCAATAGTGGTAATATCCGTCTGCTGCAATACATTAGATGTTCAGCAAAAAACACCATCATTGCCACATGATTTATTTTTGTATAACAATTTTGTTATTAAAAGTAACAAATATATATCGTTAGTATATGTAACATCGTATTGTAAGGACTTCATGTCATCATCATGTACACAATTAAATAACTGATTAAAGTGACTCCGCCATAGTTTAATAATATTATCAGCATCTGTAACCCCCATCAATACTATTTGGGAAGGGTACTTTACAATTATTCATAGGATTAATTTCTTTCAAAAATCTACCCGGCCTACCATCTTGAAGTTTTGTGGCCAAGGAGTTACTAATTAGTTGGTGTTTAAGTTGTTTTAAAAACCTTAGCCCATACTTAAATCTTGCTCTAGATAATTTCATATAGTCAAACTTTGGGCCATGTTTAGGCTTTCCAGCTTCAACCCACGTGAGGAAGCTTTGCCTTGCTTTAGTGTGAAGCTCTTCAGTATACTCATTCCAACCTCATTCATATAGTATACCAGAGGTGGACAGCTTGACTAGTAGCAAGTCACACCGACTTGCAAAATAAAGTTACTCAATAAGGTAAAAATGAATATTGTACATTAATTTATGTACACAATGAAATTTTGTTTTATGCACCTAAAAATCATACAAACTAATCATCAGTTGCATCAACAATCAACAGGTTCGCGTTAGTGGTTAACTCAGAATGCGTTCTCAACATTGAAGATTCTAATAAAAGTCCGATTTCCTGGAGGCTGACATCTTGCTTGTGGTGAGAGGCTTGACCAATACGTGCCGACCTGTGACGTCGGTTATGACGCACCGGGTTCCTAGTTTTGCTCGAAGTACTGGCAATGGGAATGTGGATATAAACATCTCATAAGTTAACATTCATAAAACAATTTACACAATGGAAAGTGGCGGCTGCGCACATTTATACGTAATACGGTAGCTCACCTACACTAGTTAGACGAGCGAATGGCTGACACACCACTTGAATAAAATAAACAAATATACACCTGATAAATTCAAATTGCTTTGCCATGCGCCAAAACAATTGCGTACTATCTAAATAAGTTTCTCAACGTACATCGACCGTTGACGACGTTTACTAATGCTAGCCGCTATCGTTATATTATGCACCAGAGGCGCCACGGGTTATGTTGACTCTCATTCATTACCCAGAAAGAACATCATGATTCGACCTGTCACATCTATTGTAACACTGCTTGTTAACTAATTTGTTAGTACTTCTGATATGAATTGTTCGTACAACAAGAATGCAAATGAACGAACGTGTTGCTGCGTTTCATCGTTTTGCCGCGAACCAATAAATCAAGTTTGATTGGCCTCGATCGACTGGCGTGCGCCGGCCGCGTCCGCCGTGCCGCTGCGCGCTCGTCCTGCATTACGGATGTGATGTCATGCGCGAAATCGACTGCTCCAGGGAAGCGTGAAGCAGCGGCGATGGATGGGTGATGCTGGTCATTCGACGCAGGGAGATCCAGCGGGAAGCGGAGCAGAACAGTGATGCCTTCGGTCTATTCAGATAGCGTTCGAGTTTAAGGTAATGTGCGCTCTGTTGTTATAGTATATTGCAACGATCATGAGGGTAATTCTAAATTGCGGGTGCGATGCGCGATACGGGCGCTTTGCCATTTGGCATGGTCCAGGGATGTGGAATATTCAATCGCGGTTTTCTCAAAACATTTGAATACCGACATTTAAATAAAACCACCATTGGCATTGCACACCTCGGGTGAATCCTAGGATATCTCAATTCTACAATTAATGCCACGAATAAAACGAAATTGTGTCGAAAACTAGTGTTGCTGTATTTGGCGGGTTTCCCCCGGACTGAGAAAGCCTTCGCTTTCTGTCACGACTCACATTATCTCTGACTCTGCCTAACCCTGGCTAACCTTAGCCGCTTAGGGCCTAGACTCGTACTAGGTTACGCCTGTAAACAGGTTACGCCTACGCCACGGTAGTGAAATAGTTAACGTGGAACAGTCCAGAGATTAAGTCGTCTTCAGACTCAGAGTGAATAAACACACAAATAATGATTCTTTTGGTTTACTTATGACACAGACAGGCACATCATAACTCATAACATAAGTAAGACACAACTGCGTTTATTTCTGCTGTGCCAAAACAAAAGTGCAACTAATTTCGGAGGGTCCACTCATTTCAGATAACTGAAGTCAGAACCAGGGCAAGCTCATTAATTGTGCCATATGAGTTTAGACAGGCTAACAATATAAAGATGAAACTATATGGATGAGTAATCACATTCTCATGAATCTTCTGTGACTTGGCTGTGCTATGCCTATGTTCATGTAGGAAAACATCCTTGATGTTGGAAGTGGCCACTATATATCTGGGGATATCTGGAAGTCAAACCTTCACACCATATTAATTTATAAAGTTCTGTTCATGGCTGGCAGATTCCATATTTGTAATGTGATTTATTTTTATTGTGGGCTTTACAGTGTAACAGTTTTTATAGTACTGATTCATTGAAGTATAAATGGTATATATACTATATATAATATAGTACAATTATATAAATGGTAATATGGCCATATAAAAAGAATTCCTGATTTCTCATCAGGACTTTGTGAAAAACTAAATGAAGGGTGCTGTTTTTATGTGTTAATTTTAGTATGCTGATGGGGGTGTTAGTGACCATCAAAGGGGTTATTCTCAGCAATCCAGTGTTTCCCCTGGGTGAAATGATGGGCAAGGTGGTAGTGGTGGGCTACGCAAGCGCCACAGGCGCATAACATTGCTAGGTGTTTTGGGGGCATCCCCAGATTTTTTTAAACTAGCTTAAAAATG
The DNA here is from genome assembly GCA_020002185.1 of Paraescarpia echinospica. Taxonomy (NCBI): domain Eukaryota; kingdom Metazoa; phylum Annelida; class Polychaeta; order Sabellida; family Siboglinidae; genus Paraescarpia; species Paraescarpia echinospica. Next base: position 67,563,793 of record CM034537.1, on the reverse strand, counting down.
CTGCATTCTGAGGTATTTTTAACCTTTACTCTTGAATATAGAGGGAAGATATAAAATGACAAGATAGCATGTAAACATGTTTACATTACTCGTAAATGGAGTAATCATAATTAATAAGTCTTTAATCATGATTGTTTCATCATGTTGAGGTGTGGTTTCTACTTGACCACTGGTACTCGTTTGAGGTGTTGTTCCCACTTGACCACTGTTACTTGTTTGTAGTGATGTTTTTCTTGCCCTAACCCTAGGCCTTGTTATTACGTTGACAGAGTCAGTGACAGTGGTATCAGCTGAAGACTCTTTCCCCCATCACCACCTTTAAATGATTATCATATCATAATATTATGATGTTAAAGTGGTGGCTTCTGTTCCAAAGATTATACTTTTTTGTTGCTAGCATGCTATGCAATTAATTAAACAATCATTTCTGGAATACCACAAAAGTATGTTTCTATTAATCACAAGAATGTTTCTCAAATTGTGTCCTTTTTTATAAGACAGTGTAAGTTGTTTAGTATATATCCATATTCTGTGCAAACATGTCATTGCCTAGCCCAAAGTATTGATAATCTGTTAGTATACACGGTTTTGGGCAATAGGTGTCTTCTGTGAGATATGAACTTCAGTGGTTTATATTCTTAAGTACTTCACTCAAATCAACTTTCCCAAAAGTGTTTGCACAACTTTGTCGAAATATGTATTATATAGTTAGCACAAAGATATCTTAACAATCACATTCCTTGTTTTGCTAAATAGAACATTAGTTGAATAGACTTGTGGTCACTTGTGTCGAATCCAGACCCACCTTGATTTCACTATTATACAGTGATGCAGGAACAGAATTCATATTGGGGGGGGCTAACAGAGCTTCAGCACCACTGACAAATTTTTGCCGCCGCATATCTTCACATCTTCCTTGTGGCTGTCCTGTCTCGGTTGGCTCGACTATGATATCGGAAGATGGGGGGTGCTGTTGAAAATTTGTCGCTGCTATGTCGCTGTAACTTCAGCTTCTCTGTTGCTGTCTTGGCTGTGAACTCATGACATCCAAACAAACCCGAGGGTGACTGTGCTGTTGAAAACTTTTATTTTTTACGTGGCGCCGCTGCTGTAAATTTACCTTCTCCAGCTTCTCTCCGTTGGCTTAGCTGAAATTATTACGTCCGAAGACAAGGGGGGATGCTTTGGATTACTGGGGGGTAGAAAACAATATGTCTACCCTCCAATTACACATACCTTTCATAGTCGACAAAAATACACAGTAATCGTCTCATAAAATTTACATTTCCACCCGCCATTGACGTTCGCCATAAAAACGAACGTTCACGCTCATATTTAATGGGGGGCAGAACCATATCTCTGCCCCCCCCCGAGAAATTCCAGGGGGGCAGCTGCCCCCCTTATTCCCGCATCTATGCTTGAGTTTTGCCTAACTTTGATACAACAGTGAGTTAGTTCCATTATTCGTCATTATCCTAGGCATATTTACGTTTAAGAACATAGCATCTTAGCACCCTTTTGAAGCATAAATAGCACCCCGGATTATATCAACACACGCTGCTGTATCGCTCATTTTACTCGCACGGTGTGGGAACGGCGCTGACTAGCACAAACCGGATCGCTATTTGGCCTTCAAAAGGGTCCGAATTTTATACAAGTGCCGACTATTGAATAGCATTCACAGTTTTTATTTGGGCTTCAAAAGGGTCCAGATTCGACAGTGCCGACTAGCGACAGAGTGTCATTAACCTGCACGGTTTTTATTCTCATTACTGTCATAAACCATAAATTCAACATCAGCTACAACAGCATTCTGATTTATTGTGGGCGGATACTATAATAATAAAATTCAGCACAAAAGACATCTTAGATCAGCTACCATTTTCTTTGTTTATTTTTCTCTGACTTCCACATATCTCCCAAACGCAGTTACCGTTTGGGCGCCATGTTACATGAATGTCTAGATTTTTAGTATGTCGAAACTCTGCAAGGTGTCACCATTGAAGACACTGGGGATCCCGCAGGAAAATTCCGTGATTGCACAACTAACAAGTGATGTCATTCACGTTGACCAATGGCGTTAATCCCAAGAAGTAAATCCTAACCGACTCTGAGCGACATTAATATGACTAAACAATGTTGCTACAAATTTGTGATTTTTAATGAATATAAGTGACATTGTGGTGTCATTTTTCACTCTTCGCAGACACTGAATATATCGCGAAAGAACAAAAAAATGGGTGTACGAAATAGCTACGAGGCGGCAATTTCGGCGTATTTTTGGCGAGGCGACAGAAAAATGGCGAGGTAGCCTGCCTCGCTTGTCACATACCAGGGGAAACAAAGCAGTCAACAACTTCAACTTAAGATGTACCAAATATATTTCTTACAAGTGACAAACCTGTGGGCATATTCAGTTCGCCATAATTTAAGTTATTATGCCAGAGCATGTATTTAAATGAAGTCTTACATATATTAAAAACAGTAATGTTGTGGCACCTCCTATTTTTAAATGTGCACCCTAATGAAAAACCAGGAATTATTTAATGTGGCCTAATTAACATATTTTCCAATTTTAAATAATAATTGCAAACGTGTTTAAGGAATATGAAGAGTTTTAAAACACTGATATAATACACACACACACACATATATATATATATACATATAAAAATCTATCTATGTAACTAACACGTGTTGAAGAATTTGTCTAGTTTATTGCCATTATCAAGAACTTAATTTAATTTTTTAAACCATGTTTATTTTTTTTAGCACCCGTCATCATACAGTAGGATACATGACAGTTTATACATTTTGTTTATTAATTAGAATGATAGAAGTCAGAACATATATGGGTGTTATTGAACCTTTGTTATTTCTAATAAGTTATATTTACTCAGGAACAAGACTTGGCTGCATTCCCAACTTGATTTTACATGCCAAAGGATTGTATAATTTGAACAACTTATTTGCAATAAAATTATTCCATGGTGAGTATTAAAATGTTCTATGGATGAAGAACAACCAAAATAAAAAAAGAAGGTAATGAAGTGGGAGATTGGGCCCTTCCTAAAGACAGTTTTAATGGGATGGTCCACATGCCCATTGTTCTAGTTACACACTTAATCTGCTAACTGGGTCAGCTAACTGTAAACATTTTCAACAAGGTGTGTTTGATTAGTGTGATCAAAGTCTGTTGAGCCGTTGCAGCTCACTGGCCAGGGGAATCACTCCAGCTAAAACTTTTGTGCAGTTGATGGGGTCAATATGATGTGTATAATTTTGATCAGTTCAGTTCATCCCAAGACCTGTCAGGTTGTACTCGTACTGGAGACATAAGGGATGCAGTCGCAGCGAATGCTCTCCAGCCAGGGCTGTCTAATGCAAGTCTCTGTAGTGTTTGGACATCAAGGCCGGCCCACTCCCATATGTTGTCCATCCAGGTCTTCCTTTGCCTGCTGCCCTCCAGAGTGCCCTGCATGATTGTCTTGGCAAGGGAGTCGTGGCATGTGACATGGCCGTACCACGGTACCATGCCAACTTCTTCACTGTTGCGAGGAGTGGCTCCTGTGAGCCTGCCAGGGCAGTGATCCGTGTTCGGACAAAGTTATTGGTCTTGTGCTTGGCCCAAGATATGTGCAACAGGGGTCTGAAGCACTTGGTCTCAAACACCTGTATTTTCTTCGTCATTGCAGCCGTCAGTGTCCAACTTTCGCAACCATAAAGCATGATGGAGAGAACAAGGGCTCTGTACAGTCTGGTCTTAGTTGGGAAGCTGATGTTAACATTTCTCCATATCTTATTGAGTTTATTCCTATTTTTATCATGTTCGTGTAAATTAAATATATTTCTGTCAGTTTGTTGTACCTAGCATGTAGTAGATTATTTGCTAATCACAGTCATTGTAAGCAGTTCATAAAGTTGATTCCTATGCTTCTCAAATCTAGTCTTTGCACAGATCTGTTTGGGGCAGTTCCATCTTCAAAAAAAATCTATTTTAAAAGCCATTTTTACTGCATTTAACCAGAAATTAGATAAAATGGTTGAATTTGAATAACTTATCCCATCTGTTAGCATAATGAGCAACTATCCTGTGCAGGAAGTAGGGATGTCACACATGACCGACTTCCATTGTCCCCCCCCCCAGTCAGTCCTTCTCCATCCCTTGGTTTTGGAGCCAGAAGAAGCCAGTTCCTGCCCTGGGTTCATCCACTGCAAAGTGATACACTCCCCAGGCTTAATGGCTGAGGAGTGATTGGTTTAAATATTTATGAACATGGCGACTTTCACCAGACTTTGAAGATGTGGACAAGTGACAGGACCTAGAGTGAGGTCGCTTAATGCTCACGTGACGACATTGAGATCTCTGTCATTTGAACATTAAGCTGTGGCGAAAGCGGCTACTCTATCTGTTGATGTATATATTAAGTAGAGGTGGCTATGCATTATAGATGGACTCACGGGAAGATTAGTTGTTGTTCTCCCACATGGTGCAATCAAAGGTTCATTCACTGGAAGCATATGCATCTTTGTGCTGATTGTGTCTTCATTTTAGTTTAAAATCTAAATTCGTAATACCTGAATTCTATAACATATTTGCAAATAAACGTGTTGGCCTTACATTTCCACCAATTTATAAGACTAGTGAAATTATACAAATGTGTAGATTAAATATGTAGACTTGTTTAATTGCAGTATTGAATTAATTTTCATTTGATGATAATGCAAATGTAACATTTATATTTAAAAAAAATTTTGAGTTATGTATGTCTAATAAAGTTAAATGTTTGAAATTTTGACAAAGGAAATTTAGTATAAAAATTAATGTATATCAGCAAACTGTTGGAAATATCATTTGTACAAGAAGTCAAGAACTATTTTCCTGGTATTTGGTTTCCTTGTTTGCTGAGGATGCTTATATGTCGTGATACAATAAATATATTATAAATTATATGTGTGTGTGTGTATTTTTTATGCATGTAAACACACATAATATATTTTTTTAATTTTTGTATGCATACACGTTTAATTGCATATTGTAGCTAGATGTTTGACATCATTAAGTTTATATATACCACAATAAACATTTTAAACTAACCAGTTATTGTATCAATATTACACTGCTAAATGAGACAGAACATTTCAAGTCCAGCATAAATCTACTGCCCTGCACATTAGCTGTGCATGGAGTGACCCCCCTGAACCTATTCATGTAATAACGACCGAGGACCCCCCTCGTAAACCCTTGCTATAACCAGCCAAGTCAAGAGTGAAGCTCACAAACCTTATTATACACCTGTGTTTGCTGTCATCTGCGGACCTCCCCATTTCCATTAGGGGGATCAGATTTTAATCAAAACTGTCCTGCCAAAATCCCATTTGTCTCCCCCTCTCCCCGTTTGTCCCCAGCTGTGGTGTGATCCCTGTGTTCGTCTCGTCCGCCCGGCATGGATTTTTGTATTGATTTTGCGTGTGCGTGACCGTGACGTTTAATTGGTCGCCTGCCTCTCGCCTGTATCCAGCGAACGCGTGACGCATACAAAGACGGATAAGCGGCATCAGGGCATGAAATCATTTGTACCTTGTTGAGATGTTAAGTAGGCATCCTGATCTGGTCGATGCAGGACCTTTGTAAGGGGCTAGTTAGTGCGCTCAGTACTTCGGTGCAAATCACTGGCCTGCTTTGATGTCGCCACAGAGAAGTTGATCGAAATTTTAATTACTTGTTCGCAGGTGATGATTGCTAATTGCTGAGGCCATACCCAGCTGGGACAACGGAGGACGCGCTTGAGTGATTCCGTAAGTACACATGCTAATTCAGAGTAATTAGATTTTGCTGTCTTCCGGTTTCTAGAATTATTCATTGTGTTTCATTGCTTTGCACTGATTTCCAGTGTGTGTGTCACTGGCAAATGACATCCCCTTATTAGCTAAGCATGGGTCGTTACTTAAAAGTTATATAAATTGTAAACTTAAACTTATTTTCAACTGATGCATGTGTACTATGTATGCCTAAATGTGTACATTTGCAGGGTTTCTGCCATAACAAAATTTTTTGGTGCGGAACTGGCAGGCTTTGTCTACCACGGGTGCCGTAGGCGCCCCAATGGGTGGTGGGTCTGGGGGTCCTCACCCATAAAAAATTGGATTTCTAGATGCTTGGAGAAGCGATTTCCTGACATTTGGAGTGGGAAATCCCGCCCGGCTCATAGTGATCATTTTGATGTTTCGTAGGAGAATGAATGACAAATGTAGCAGTCGGCAGGAAAATTGTAAACTTGGCTTCACATTTTATAATAAATAGTCTGATTCATGATGTAGTATGGTATCTGGTTGTGTTATTTTTCTTCACCAAGAAACAATTAATACCAGGGGTACTTGAAAACTTTGCGAAAAATGTACAGCCATGACAGCATTCTTTACACTAAGCCTACCAATATACTGGTACGCCATGTTTTATCCAGAGTTGAAGGCTTCTATCCCGCAGTGAATACCACGTTTAGCCAATCACAGAATAGCTAGCATAAACGTGTTGGCACAGGCTCATTCTTCACCATTAAAAACGTCATCAAGTATGAGTTTCTTTGCACAGAATGTTAAACAATATTTAAAAATCTGGATTTATTTTGGGAACGTATCTGTACCCTAGAAATATTTTTGGGTACGTAATTTTACCCTTTTACCCTGCTGGCAGAAACACTGCTCAATGAGTACACATGCAAACAGACAATGCATGCACACATTTCACATGCAAGCACGCATACACAGACATGCGTGCACACGCACACACACCCACACGCATGCTCACACATACACACACACATGCACGCACACACACACACACATGCATGCACACAAACACACACGCACAGGCACAGTGTCACACACACGCACAGGCACATTGTCACACGCACATGCACACACAAAGGCAGCCACAGACAGAGACAGACAAGCATCATCAAGTAAATTAATCTGCTTTACTCATGGTACGAATGGCCACCAATGCATGTTATATAATTGTTATAAAGTGAGAACCAATCCTATGATCCTAAGGACATCACCAGCCATTTTGATTTTTCTGGCCAGCCTTCATAATGACAAATTTATAACTTCCAAGCTCCATGCGATATCAGGAACCATAATGATATATGATATCAGGCTCCATAATGACAACTGACATCAGGCTCCATAATGACAACTGACATCAGGCTCCATAATGACAACTGACATCAGGCTCCATAATGACAACTGACATCAGGCTCCATAATGTCAGACAATGCCAAGCTCTATAATGACATGATGTACTATAATGATAAATGGTATGAGGTTCCGTGTTGCAAGATAGTCAAGTGTAGAAAGACACCACAGAAAATGTTATACTTCAACTAAATGTTGCAGTGTTTGAATATAACCAAACTCTTGACAGTGAAAATAGCAGATCTGTGTGCACATGATGACAGGTGATAATGTGTCATTATTGCTACAGTCAGATTGTTGTCGTCGTCTTGCCATCTCTTCAGCCACTTAGTTCCACTGTCTTATCTGTCTGATGTGTCATGTTGTCAATCCATCTCATCTTTTTTTTACTTCTTCTGTGTTTTCCTGATAATTCACCATCAAGGCTGTCAAATCCCATACATTCAGGTCTTTTTTTTCAATGGCCGTACTTACCCGTCGTTCGTCTTTTAAATAAATGTGGCTGACCTTCCTTAACCTCTACTTTTACCCAAATGTTATTTCCATTCCATGTCCATTCTGTGTTGCCCATCTTAATAAAAACCGCAACTAGTGACGTGAATTGTATATATGAACTGAGAAATTTCCATTTCCTTGGTTATTTCACAGCAGAAATGAGATAGCAACATGCATGTCTGGCATAGAAAGCGTGCGGTCAACTGCTGAAAGTAATAAACTTGATATTTCTATGCATGTGGTGACTTTCCGGTTTCTTGCATTCATATATTTGTTAATACCACTTCTAAAAATATAGGTTTTTGTTTTCGAATATTTTGATTGCATCGCAGTCTTTGTCAGATAAATGTTGTTGCTAGTGAATGAGATCTATCCTGGACTGAGACGTCAGACAGGAGCTCTCATCTGTCCTTCTGCAGCTTGTGTCACATGATACTGGTCATGTGACAATTGTGTGGACAGTTTTTAGTCAACTGATGGGTATTAGAGAGGGGTCAAAATGCATGAATAGTTGCTGTTGCCCACGTTGAGTGGATGCAATGGCTAGTCCCTGTTGAGAGATTGTTTGAAAATGAAATGTATTGACAAAACTTCAGTGCAACTGAAATCTGGCCTCTGTTGGTGTATGTTCATTGGTTGGGCTGCTCAACAGAGGGACTATTGAAATTCAACAACTGTTGAACAATCTGGTAAAAAAATGATTATATAAACACCTTTGTTTTACCAACTTTTGCTGTGTGTGGTAGGCAGTTGCCGCCGATGTTGTTGTTTTCGTCATTAAGTGTTTTTCTCCACTGAAAGTCTTGTTGTCGACACATGCTGATACGTCATTGGTCGTAGCCCTCTGCTCATAAGCAAGTTAGTTACTTTGTTAAATGTTGTCATAGTTATGAGTGCACAGCACCGCTGGTGCGTCACTAACACATTGTCATTGTTACACAGTGAAGTGCTCTAACAGTACACCATGGCATTGTTCACTTCTGGCACTGTCATCATTTCTCTGTGTGACATCATGTTTTTATCAGAACCATCGAGATCCTGGTGTAAACTATATGCGTACCTGGCAGTTGAATAGGTGTTGATATGCGGCACGATATGCCTGGATGAAGAATGTGCTTACTGAGATGCAGGAATGTCCAGTTACTACCTGTTCAGATGGTCTCAGCAGCCTGGAATGTGATACCTGTGTTCAGTGCAAATGATAAATATGTCTGACAACTGAGTCGTTGTCAAGACTCGGTTAGAAGCAAGACAGCGATTGGGATGGCAGTATTGTGGCAGTACAGCCCCCAAGATGACACATGTTTTAAAATAATACATATCTAATGCTATTTCAGTGAAAAACAAATTTCTAACAAGATATTTTCCTGCAAGGCAGGACATTTCTCATCACATGGACATTTTATATTCCAAATTATGCATTACACATTAATTTAGCTTATTACAGTACAGGGGCTGTGCAATAAAATACTTAATATGGGACAGTGCGTCACTTCCTGCATTGTTTTGATGATCAGCAAATATAATATTATTCAGGTGTCAATTAACTAGTTTGAAATTATATAATACCAACTATAGCTATTACCAGGATGGGCATTCAGTGTTGTGCATCATACAGGCTAAACAGTAGAGAAGTATTATTTGGTATTATAAATGCCCATACTTGAAATGTAATTAATATTTTGGCAAGTACAATTTACCAAGTACAAATATTTATTATTTCAAAAAACCATGTCAGTACAAATACTGAAAAAAATGTATTTAAAGGAAATAAAAATAAGGCATTAGCTAAAATCCTTTTTCCATGTGTACACAAAGTTTAACATTGTATGTAACATTTGACAACATTAAACAAATACATAAAAATACATTTGTAGCATAAATTCGATTTTAAGCTCGTCTGTGAAGCGATTCCCGCGGAAAATAAAATTTTAATGAGCTAGGCGATCACGTGGTATCGTGACGTCACTTATGACACACACTCGCATCAGGCCGACCCTTTCCATGCATTCAGAGCATGTTTACAACGATAGCTTTTGGGTTGAAACGAGCGTCAGAACGAGTTATTGTGCAATATTCCGACGTAATACAAACACTAGTCATCATAGAGGAACAAACATTTATCTTACGGTTCCACATGAATCGAATTTGATTCAAAACAATGAATGCGAATGGGCCTACAGGCTACAAGTCGACTAGGTTTCGCCCAGAGCTTGGACTCGTTTTCAGAATAATTATATCGAATGCAACCAACGGGAGATAATTTACACCAATAAACATACATAGCAAACATATATTGTATCCAGCTACATAAAGTAACGTGTATAATCTCATTATAGCACTAGAATATCGATATATGAAGGAGTTGTACAATTTATCATAACAACTTAAATCAGTCACAGAGTTTCCATTGGTCCCGCTAGCTCAGTGGGTAGGCACGTTGCTTACTTGTCATTTATTTTACAATCGGGCGACGCCGGTTCAATCCTGACAGCATGCAAACCTTTACACTTTTTTTCTTTATGTTTTCACAAAATAATATAAACAAAATCATTTTATACTATAATGTACTGTTTGTAAATATTTTGTTTATTTTTGTAGTAATTATTTATTCGCCACAAAAATGAAAATATGGTCATTATATATAACGATGTTTCTAAATTGTATTTATCCAGACAAATCTCAATCTGTTTTCACATATATAATTACAATATGTTACCGTACAATATATTTACAATTAATAAATTATATATCCATTACATTATATTTGTTTGGATAAATAAAATTTAGAAACATTGTTATATAATGACCATATTTTCGTTTTTGTGGCGAATAAATAGTTACTACAAAAATATAAATTATTCACAAACAGTGCATTATAGTATAAAATGATTTTGTTTATATTACTTTGTGAAAACATAAACAAAAACAGTGTATAGAAAATCAAAGGTTTGCATGCTGTCAGGATTGAACCGGCGTCGCCCGATTGTGAAATAAATGACAAGTAACCAACGCGCCTACCCACTGAGCTAGCGGGACCAACGGAAACTCTGACTGATTTAAGTTGTTACAATAAATTGTACAACTCCGTCATATATCGATATTCTAGTGATATTATGAGATTATACACGTTACTTTATATAGCTGGATATAAAATATGTTTGCTATGTATATTTATTGGTGTAGATTATCTCCCATTGGTTGCATTCGATATAATTATTCTGAAAACGATCCCAAGCTCGGCGAAACCTAGTCGACTTGTAGGCCCATTCGCATTCGTTGTTTTGAATAAAATTCGATTCATGGGAACCGTAAGATAACTGCTTGTTCCTCTATGATGACTAGTGTTTGTATTACGTCGGAATATTGCACAATAACTCGTTCTGACGCTCGTTTTGACCCAAAAGCTATACTTGTAAACATGCTCTGAATGCATGGAAAGGGTCGGTCTGATGCGAGTTTGAGTCATAAGTGACGTCACATCTCGGCATCCCGAAAAGCGCCCCAAAAATATGCATATTCGAAAATGTCCGGATGCATACCATAAAATGTGGAATTTCTAATTCATTGAATTTTTTGATTTTTTTGCCTTGGTGGACATGGAAATAGATAGCAGGATGTAATATAACATGAATTCGAGCAATAGATGTTTTTATTCCCTTTAAGTACAAGTACAAATATAAGTACTTTAGCCCAACCCTGGAATTATGAGTTGTCAGTTTCTACTCTGGCACACATATTTTACCACATTTGTTCAGGTTCGCACAAAACTTGTGCCACAATATGCAGATTACCGATTTGTGCTGCACAAGTAGCTAGAATTCTACTTGTCATGAATGTAATAAGTACAGCTCTTTCTCTAGAACTAAGAAGTATTTTGAAGACAGATATATTTCTTATTGCATAAGTAAAAGTAAACTAAAACTGCTTCACATTTGCTCATGTACTGCTGATAATCTAGTATTGCTGAATTAACAGACACGTATCAATGCATACAAAATACTTATAAGTAGAAAACATTGAATTATCTGAAATACATCACCAGTTGGTAGAACAGAGGACAGAGGACAGTTGGTGCCGTCGATGATATGTACTGACACAACTTCAAAGTTAGCATATCAATAGCTTCTACCCAAAGAAACCACTTAATGAAATATAACTGTTGACTAATTGAGGGTTTTTTATATATCAGCTCCCTGTCAAAGACTAATGCCAAAAAATCTAAGTGTATTTTTGTACATGATCAAAATGTGCTATATACTGAATGTAGCAAGAGTTGTCCAAATGTCCAGCCATAACAGGGAGCCCATGATTATGAGACATAGACAAGAAAGCCACTTTGTTATATTATAGTTTTTGTATCCTAAGTACCCACAGGGTGACCCAATAATAAATGGATGTTTGTGATCAGTACACTTGAACATGAATAATAGTAATTAATGCATTCAGTTCAATTAAAATTACAAAATTCAATTAAAATTTACAAAAACATGAAATTTGTTGGATGCTCCTAACATTTTCTAAATAAACAACAGTTATGTTTGCAATCTTTTAATCATTGTTAGTCAGAAACCATCAGAGTGCATCCAAAAGAATACATAATGAGAATAATAACTTCACTGATTACTGGCACTGCCACCTGTGTCTAGCCGTAGTTGTAATCACTGAGACTCAAGCTACAAGTTTATGTGCTCCTTCCACTTTATGTCAGTACTGCACATCAGTAGTCAAACTGCCTGGAGTGAGTTGACTTTATTTTCATGTCAAGTAATTCCAACCAAGCGACAAGTCTGGTGGATTCGAGTTGAGACACTTTCACCATTAGTTGGTAGAGATAATTTAGATTAACAAACGCGAGTTTGCCCAAACAAGCTGTAGGTGTCAGTGCAATGCAGGAACGTGGGCAGAGACGAGTCTCATTGATTTTTCCCGATTCAGTTTTTTTACAATCGCAGAAGATGTTTTAATGGCTGTCGGTGTGAAATAATTGGCAGTCTGGGCGATGTTGTGTAGTGGGGCACAGCAGGCGAAAGATGTAATGGGGATGGCAGCTACCCAGTGCCGCTGCCCACCGCAGCTACCCACTGCCGCTGCCCACAACTGCCACTACCTACCATTGCTACATGCTACCATTACCCACCGCTGCTACCCACCACCGCTACCAACCGCCACTGCCACTATCGCCGTGGCTCATGTGCACCTGTGCGCAGCAAAATGTCCTGTGCGGATGGACTGTCACCAGCATAGGCAGCATCCGCGAGCAATGTCACCAAACACCTGCTCCATGCACCGCGACACAAACCAGAATTAATTATTGACATCCATGTGCATGCCTGCCTCGCGAACGCTGCAACCTTGGCAATTGCGACACAATCCTGCACAAAAATCCCGCATCCAAGGCACAATCGGGCGTAGTTTGGCGCTTTGTAATCCGATCTCGCAATCGCAGGTCTAACGGTACTCTACATGATCAGTGATGACAAATGGAGGCAGTGGGGCATGTAGGGTTAATGCCATCGATGTATGTGCTAATTGCTATGGTGTCACCGTGACAATAGTGTTACGGTGGATCGGTCCGACCGTCGCGATTGGTCACCGTCTCCGGGCAGATGCTTCTTTCTAATTAGTCATTTCTAATGAAGTGTGACTGTCACCTGGCACACGCCTATTCTGCGGCAGGAAATGAATGCGTGCGCACAGATTGCTTGGCCATTGTGTTCGCGAGTGACGAGACATTGCTCCCAGGTGACGAAGTGTAGTCCCGACCGTGGGGCTGTTGTCTCGTGACAGTCACTGCCAACTGAACGGTTGCGATTTCACACATGGCAGGACCATCAGTTTCACCTATGCCATTCCATTTCCACATTATATTTTTCAGTTTAGGACAAGGTGCAAAACGTAATATGAGATTATAGTTTTGCTGTTACCACATAGTGTTTGTAAATAGTAAAAGTAATTTTCTATGCATTTCGGGTGAATTGAATGGACCATCCAGATGCACACGGACACACTGCCCATCGCAATTATTTGTATTTTACTTTATCTATTTAGACCAAGCGTCGTGATTTCTGTTGATGCTGATTTCCAGTGTATTCATGTAGCTGTCCTATCATGCCCACCGTTAACTGTTTCCAAGGCTCTATTCCAGAGAAGTCTAACAAATCCCTCGCACGACATCTTCTGCAAGTTGTATCAGTCTCTTGACAGATATTAGAAGTGTGACGTGTTTGAACTAAACCATACAACTACTTCAGGTCCTGGGGACATTTCTCTCAAACAATGAGCTCACAAGGAAACTCCATCTTTAAACCATACAACCACTTCAGGTCCTGGGGACCATTTCTCTAAAAAAAACGAGCTCACAAGGAAACTGTATCATTAAACCATACAACCATTTCAGGTCCTGGGGACCATTTCTATCAAATAAGGAGCTCACAAGGAAACTCCGTCATTAAACCATACAACCACTTCAGGTCCTGGGGACCATTTCTCAAATAACGAGCTCACAAGGAAATTCCATCATTAAACAGAATCTGTTGTTTGATTTAAGGAGCTTTTTTAAAATGCAAAATCCTGCCACCATATCACAGAGGACACCATTTCAGTGACACACCGGCGAAAGTGTCCCAGTGGCACGTCCTGGTGTTGATAGTTTTCAGAATACAAGGTTACCGTTACGGAGCAAAATTGATTTTAAAGAACCAAATCTGGCTTAGGAGCTCATGTAAATGTTAGTGAAACGATCCCCCTACTGATTTCGTCTCTGCATGCTCAGTGAATAACAGGTCGGATTGAAAGGGCAGATGTTCACCGATGCACGGCGAGAACAAAATCAGTGCTTTGATGCGCGAATCAAGGGACAATGGACGCAGAGATGATCCCAGGAGAGCGGGACTAATGGGAAGACTGTGGCCTGTTAGCGAGAGGGGGGACACAGCTGTGATGGTGCGAGCGGACGCGTGGACCGTGTAATGCACAGCTTTGTTGCCACAGCATGTTCCGCTGAATATTTCATGCACCTTTTAGTTGGCGCATAAATAATGGTGAGTGACGGCCGCCGGCAATTTACTCGGTGACACGCAATGGGCACGCGCCCTGAGTCGCTTGCTTGAATGCACGCACAAGTGTGCGCATGCCGTGATGCCGTCCTGTCATTTGCGACATTGTTTCGTTAAGCGCGGCCATTACATTTTGCCAACTGTGGGTCTTAATTACCGCTTGGCGCACGGCCAGGATACCGTGTCGGTTTTTGAGGTGTGATCGCAGGTCAAGGGTCAGACCAGGGGTGTAAACCAGATCAGGGGTGACAACATTCTCATAGAGATTCCTGCTTAACCTAAATGACACTAATTGATGTGGAAATATCTAGATGCATGTGTGACAGAGTATTATGTTCATTTGAAGTACTGATTTGTTGGCAGAAAAACTAAACAATGTCTGATGAAGGAAAAACATTTGAAGAGAATCAGGACTCAACGTGATAAATACCAATTCATGCTATTGATCACTAAGATTTTATATTCTTAAGATATTCATGAACCTAGAACGTTATGGTCGCCGGCCGTTTGCATGTGCTGGGTTGACATTGTGGAACTCTCTGCCTCTGGAACTACACGCAATTGAGAACACTAGACAGTTTGGAAAATTATTGAAGACATTTCTGTTCTCAAACTAATATAATCAGACATCATTTAACTTTTGTATTATTCATGCATATAATTTTAATTAATTTTTAGTCTTATTTATCTCAGAATCACATATTAGTATCTAATCAAATTATTTAATGTAATTTAGGCTTTTATTTTTATATTTTATCCAGTATGTTCAGCTGTTCAGCATTTTTGCTAATCGTTTATTTTATCATTGCATTTACCCGTAATTTTACTATACATGGGTTTATCTATATATATTCTAGGATTTTGCTTCCTAACTTTATTTATTTTTCTGATTTATTTCTCTTAAATGCGTTTTTTATGCTTCTTAGATGATTGCCGATCTGTAAACACCCTTGAACAGGTCATTAGTCGTGGATTTGATGGTGTGTAAATAAAGATTATTATTATTATTAGTAGTAATTATGTACATGTTTTTATTTATGCTCTGAGGACGAAGCACAAAAGTGAATTTTTTTTAAAAGCCCTAGCTTTATTCTAGTTGGGTTTCACATTAATGACAGTGACTAAATTGATCAGCAGTGATCTTAAAATAACTTCAAGTGCCATGATTATCAGTCAGCCATTGAAGTGTAAAATATGTCAACATTTCCAATGGTTTCTCCTCAGCTGTGTAGTCCCAAGGTGTAAACATCAGTTTTCACGATGGAAGACAACTCACATAATATCTGCTTTTATTGACCATTGCATTTGTCGGTCACTGACATTCTGTCGTGAACTTTGTTCAAGTAATTTTCTACATCATTTTTTGGCTCCATCCATGGTCAAAGCTATTTTTCATGATGACGTTGTTTAGTTTAAAACTGTGAAGTAAAATAAACGCCTTTTACATTTGATGCTTGGGCATCAGAAGTTAGTTTGATATCATATGCACCAGCTGTGGCAGTGGTCTAGTGAGAGACCAGTTGTGGTAGTGGTCTAGTGAGAGACCAGCAGTGATAGTGGGCTAGTGAAAGACCAGCAGTGATAGTGGTCTAGTGAGAGACCAGCAGTGATAGTGGTCTAGTGAGAGACCAGTTGTGGTAGTGGTCTAGTGAGAGACCAGCAGTGATAGTGATCTAGTGAGAGACCAGTTGTGGTAGTGGTCTGCTGAGAGACCAGCAGTGATAGTGGTCTAGTGAGAGACCAGTGGTCTAGTGAGAGACCAGTTGTGGTAGTGGTCTAATGAGAGACCAGCAATGATAGTGGTCTAGAGAGAGACCAGCAGTGACAGTGGTCTAGTGAGAGACCAGCAGTGATAGTGGTCTGGTGAGAGACCAGCAGTGACAGTGGTCTAGTGAGAGACCAGCAGTGACAGTGGTCTAGTGAGAGACCAGCAGTGACAGTGGTCTTGTGAGAGACCAGTTGTGGTAGTGGTCTAGTGAGAGACCAGCAGTGACAGTGGTCTAGTGAGAGACCAGTTGTGGTAGTGGTCTAGTGAGAGACCAGCAGTGATAGTGATCTAGTGAGAGACCAGTTGTGGTAGTGGTCTGCTGAGAGACCAGCAGTGATAGTGGTCTAGTGAGAGACCAGTGGTCTAGTGAGAGACCAGTTGTGGTAGTGGTCTAATGAGAGACCAGCAATGATAGTGGTCTAGTGAGAGACCAGCAGTGACAGTGGTCTAGTGAGAGACCAGCAGTGACAGTGGTCTAGTGAGAGACCAGCAGTGATAGTGGTCTGGTGAGAGACCAGCAGTGACAGTGGTCTGGTGAGAGAACAGCAGTGACAGTGGTCTAGTGAGAGACCAGCAGTGACAGTGGTCTGGTGAGAGAACAGCAGTGACAGTGGTCTGGTGAGAGACCAGCAGTGATAGTGGTCTAGTGAGAGACCAGCAGTGATAGTGGTCTGGTGAGAGAACAGCAGTGACAGTGGTCTGGTGAGAGACCAGTGGTCTAGTGAGAGACCAGCAGTGATAGTGGTCTAGTGAGAGAACAGCAGTGACAGTGGTCTGGTGAGAGACCAGCAGTGACAGTGGTCTAGTGAGAGACCAGCAGTGACAGTGGTCTAGTGAGAGACCAGCAGTGATAGTGGTCTGGTGAGAGACCAGCAGTGACAGTGGTCTGGTGAGAGAACAGCAGTGACAGTGGTCTAGTGAGAGACCAGCAGTGACAGTGGTCTGGTGAGAGAACAGCAGTGACAGTGGTCTGGTGAGAGACCAGCAGTGATAGTGGTCTAGTGAGAGACCAGCAGTGATAGTGGTCTGGTGAGAGAACAGCAGTGACAGTGGTCTAGTGAGAGACCAGCAGTGACAGTGGTCTAGTGAGAGACCAGCAGTGACAGTGGTCTGGTGAGAGACCAGCAGTGACAGTGGTCTGGTGAGAGAACAGCAGTGACAGTGGTCTGGTGAGAGGCCAGTAGTGACAGTGGTCTAGTGAGAGACCAGCAGTGACAGTGGTCTGGTGAGAGACCAGCAGTGACAGTGGTCTGGTGAGCCAGTGACAGTGGTCTATGTGCACCCTGGAGCACCAGAGACCTGGGTCTTGCAGTGATCTCCATCGGCTGTGGTTGACTGCAAGCAGTCTTTGTCTTCCAAGCGAATAATTGCATGTCAGTGTTGCGTGCATCTACCGCATGCGTCTGATGTCACAACTGCAGCGGACAGAAGCAATTAGTTTATTGTGTGCGGGCTGGAGACATGGGAGAGTCTCCTGGGCCAGTGGGCCGCAGCCCGGGCCTCCTGGGCTAATGTGGCGGGCCGCCCGGGCCAATACACCACACCACAGCACTGCGGCTAGATCTGCCAGTCACAAACACTCAAGTGAGTAATCTCGTGCGCACATGACAAATAGGCACTGACAGGCAAGTCATGCCTCGTCTGACCTGCAGACCTTATATAAAGACACACTTCTGTCTTCCGTGTATGCAATTTGTGTGCGTTATAAGTTTTTGTATGGGTTTAATATGATTAATTTCAGACCATTTTATTGTTTTTTAATGTTTTGCCACAAATATTCATTGAATGTTATTTTATTTTACTGTTTCATTTGTGAATATTTTTAATAATGTCCTTACAAAATAAACTGCAATATAACAGTTGTTGTTGGTTAATGGTAATGCATTCTGTGTTCAGTTGTTATAATTTTATTTGTTTCAAATAAGATATTTCACTTAATCATTAAAATTTTAAAGTAACACTGATGATGATTTCTTGGTGCTGTATCCAATGATAACAGTTTAAATGATGGGATCGTTATTTTGAGCGTGTTTGGTGTAAATCACTTTCACCTTTGGACCGATGACATTATTCAAAACTGTGTAATTACTGTAATAGACAGATGACTAAAGCTAAATTGGGATTACTTCACAAATAAGTAACTCTAAAAATCTACATCAGCTACCGAGCTGCATAAGTAAAATTCTATACAGATTGTCTGTAGCGTCTCCACCTAATCATGATTAATGACAATTTCAAGGACAGTCAGTCCTGCCTAAAGATTACTTATATATACATAGTCTTAACAATTATAGAACTGTTTCAAATCCTATATTTTTCCCAAAATACATGAGCAACACAGAGTGACTGGCTTTGTTCTCTTAGTAAAGGTGATGTGACTGGCTTTGTTCTCTTAGTAAAGGTGATGTGACTGGCTTTGTTCTCTTAGTAAAGGTGATGTGACTGGCTTTGTTCTCTTAGTAAAGGTGATGTGACTGGCTTTGTTCTCTTAGTAAAGGTGATGTGACTGGCTTTGTTCTCTTAGTAAAGGTGATGTGACTGGCTTTGTTCTCTTAGTAAAGGTGATGTGACTGGCTTTGTTCTCTTAGTAAAGGTGATGTGACTGGCTTTGTTCTCTTAGTAAAGGTGATGTGACTGTAAATGTAGGAAAGATAAAGTAGTAGCACGTCCTGGTGTGTTCTCATTAAACACTCGTCTTCTGTCTTGTATATCTGCCACAGCTTTGAGTCGGTTTTTTGACTTTTCATCATATCTAATAGATAGACAATAGAGATTGAAGATGGGGAACAGCCTTTCATCTGGACTCCCTATATTTGGTACATATACATAAGATATCTCTTCAGTGTACCCCTTTTTTCTAACATTGTAAATTACTTTAATTACTATAAACTGTACTATTATGTGTTTGAAAAATTAAAATATGTCATGTGGTGTTCCCGTGGCTCTATCCTAGGAGTAGGACCATTACTTTTCCCACAACGTAAATCCATTCAGCTCAGTTATCAAATGTCACAATTGAGTCACACTTTCAGGCAGATGATATTTTCCACAGGTTAACCGAGAAAATTATTTAAAGTTTAAATTAAAGCTAAATGCTGATAAAACAGAGTTTCTTATCATTTGCACATGGATACAGTGTTTTATTTTTTAACAGGTGAACTTACATAACTTATTGCAATCGCTATGCCAGTGGCCATCAGAGTTGTTGCACCTGATTATGCTGTCCAGTTATAATGATGGATGGCAGGTTACCTATGGAATATTGACAGTATGTTTTACTAATAAAAATGGCACGTCGAGAGAGTTAGGTACAAGCAAGGCGGTCCGACCTGTTGAACTTGTCAATTAAGTGTAATTATATTCAATTAAATACAGCACGTTTGACACGGGCAATGAATTCTGTTGGCGTTATCTGACAGGATGTGCTAATAGATCCTCATGGCTGCGACACCTGTAGCTTTGTGTGTGTGCAAACCCTTGACCTGGGTCGTTGATGCATGACCGAGCACAGTCAGCCACAGGTTGTGGCAACATGGCGCACCTATTGTTGTTGAGTATAACACCTGTTGGTTAATGTCTTACATGTGTTTTATGTTTGGCTTAAGGCAAGGCTTACAATAGAGACTGTGTACAACATATTGACATGGCTAAGCTCCTAGTAGTGGTGGAACGAAAGGGCACGAATTGGCTTTAGTGAAATGATGCTGTTACTGTAGATTGAAATAAAATGAGGTTCCGATTTGCATAAGGGACGATAAATGAATGCAGCAAATTATCGGCTGACTGCGTGAACGCTAAGTAGTGAATATTTCAAAGCAAAACTGATATGTCTGATGGATGCAGTCTGAATGTAACCGTTGTGTTAGTGAAACAGGCCCCAGGACTTCTCGCTTCAGTCCCAAAACTAAGCACAATTTAACCCTCCTCCTTAACTTTAAATATGTCTAGTTTGTGGTATTTAGTATATACTCTGATTTATTAATTATTGTCAGGTGGATCATTTGTCGTAATCATAAAAATTCAAGACAACACAACAACATTTTCATAACTTTTATGAAAAGTCACTTATAAATCATCGTTTTATAATCTAAAATGTGGTGTAGGACTGGGGCAGAGTTTCTTCAGAGTAGTCGTCTTAATCATGCATCAAACTTTGTGTCGCTCAGTTATCAGTGAAAATATACACGCTGTGATAGACTTCGTTTGGGATATTGGAATGATCATCAAAAACATGCAAACATTTGCATAAATTAATACAGTTTTCAAATTAAATAATGTTAATTGCTGTGACTTTTCCTGTGCGTTTATTTCTGTTCTTTCCTCAGCCCTTGTACCAGTGATCCACAAATTCAGTGCCACTAGAACTTGAGCAGCGAGTCTGAAGACGTTGGTGATTACTTGACACGATAATGTCACCAGTCCTGCTTGTGGATGATTGTTAGCCAACATGCTGGAGATTCACTAACTCTTAATGAATATTTAATTATACTGGCTCTAGTTTGCTTAGTGATTCGTCTAAGATGACAGTTTGCCATGGCTTCTCCAGGGTTCTGTGTGTCTCACTTGAAGTGTTGACCAAGTGTTTGTGTATTAATGGAGTGTAGGATATAACCTCGCATGAACAAAACCTCTCATCACAGACAAAACCCTTTGTAGACATAACCCCTCTAGAGTCAGTATATCCTCACTGGACAAAGCCCCTTATGGACATAATCTCTCATGGACACATTTCCCAAACACCTCACCTTTTTAGAGATTGAGTTTTACTTATATTTTTAGTTGATGGGGCAGGTTGTGGCTGTGTTTGTATGTTGTTTTGGGCAGGCTGCACTATTGTTTGCTTCTAGAAATAAACTTAAATTTAGGATTGAGACCAAATTGACCAACAAGCCAAGCTCTTTGGTCATAGAGCATGTTTTTTTGTTTAGTAGCCAAGTTGAACATGACCATTGGTTCCTTATTTCCTTAGTGTCATCTGTCAAAAACATAGCACTGAACATAATACATTTTATTTAGCATTAACAATTGTCAATTTTGAATTATGTATTATGTATAATTCATGTCAGTTGTATTTTAATGGGATTGTTTTAGCAGCATAAAGCACTCCTACAAGTAATTATTATCATAATTTGTTTTTATCAAATATGTTTTTCTAATGATTTTTTTACACTATGACAGCACTGCAATAGTGTTAGCTATTTTCTAGATGTTTTTAGTACACATATTGTTTAGGTAAAGACCATATCATGCTTAGAATTCCAACCTTCAATTTGCCACGTTTACTGATGTTGTGATCAGTGTATGCTTCACTTTGGATTCATAAACATAATGAGCATTGACACATTTTACAAAACAACTGAATCATGACATTTGCCGTTCTAATTATAGCAATTTTAGCACCTTTGCAGATTCGCAATATCTTATAAAAGAATTTTTTTTACTATTATTGTTGCCGTTTTAAGTCAAATTACATTGTAATTGTTTAGAACTGATATGGTATGTTAGATCTTTATTGCAATGCAGCAGTATACCTTCTAATTCAATCCTATTACGTATAATAAATAATACCATGTGGACCCTCTCAATAAAATGAAATCTCAGTGAGGTGTGTAATTTTAATGTGAGTTATAGTTTATGGTGTGTGAGTACAAATATACTGGTGTGACACAAACAGACTCTTGAGGGTGTGGCCAGCACTAATTAGCACCACTAATATGCCTACAACAATGACACATGCAATTAGAAAGACATGCAGATGGCTGCGCGGTGACAGTGTGAAGCTCAACAGTTATGAAACACTGAAACCTAGCTGCATGCGCCATGCTTGCGTTGTGCATGCGTGGCCACTCATGCAGGTGATGGGTGATCAGTGACACACATAGCTGACGAACAAAGCCAAGCAAAGGACGATCTCTACGGTATTTGTTTTGGTTCAAATAGTTGCGTCCTTGTACAAGAAGATATCTAATAAATTGTGCTGGTGCACATGTTTGTATGTGTGTGCGTGTTTGTGGGTGTGCGTGTGTGTGTGCATGTGTGCGTGCATGTATGTGTTTCATGGGGATAGATTGACAGTAATCAATTGTATATATTTATAACGTTAGAAATTTGTTTTTGCGATTGTTCCGAGCTAGGTAGACTGTCTGCTGATCATTTAAGAACATTTTATGTAACTTGCATTGCAAAACACAGCTCAAATTTATTTACACAATTATAAATGTCATGCAGGAATACTTTGACATAACATCTGCCGTTGTCCTGCATCTATGCGTATGTACTGCCACCACAGAATGGGCAGTTTGGCAAGTTCATAACATCTGCCATTGTCCTGCATCTATGCGTATGTATTGCCACCACAGAATGGGCAGTTTGGCTAGTTCATAACATCTGCCGTTGTCCTGCATCTATGCGTATGTATTGCCACCACAGAATGGGCAGTTTGGCTAGTTCATAACATCTGCCGTTGTCCTGCATCTATGCGTATGTATTGCCACCACAGAATGGGCAGTTTGGCTAGTTCATAACATCTGACATTGTCCTGTATCAATGCGTATGTTTTGCCACCACAGAATGAGCAATTTGGCTAGTTCATAACATCTGAGATTGTCCTGCATCTATGCGTATGTACTGCCACCACAGAATGGGCAGTTTGGCTAGTTCATAACATCTGCCGTTGTCCTGCATCTATGCGTATGTACTGCCATCACAGAATGGGCAGTTTGGCTAGTTCATAACATCTGCCACTGTCCTGTATCAATGCGTATGTTTTGCCATCACAGAATGGGCAGTTTGGCTAGTTCATAACATCTGAGATTGTCCTGCATCTATGCGTATGTACTGCCACCACAGAATGGGCAGTTTGGCTAGTTCATAACATCTGCCACTGTCCTGCATCTATGCGTATGTACACCCACCACAGAATGGGCAGTTTGGCAAGTTCATAACATCTGCCGTTGTCCTGCATCTATGCGTATGTATTGCCACCACAGAATGGGCAGTTTGGCTAGTTCATAACATCTGCCGTTGTCCTGCATCTATGCGTATGTATTGCCACCACAGAATGGGCAGTTTGGCTAGTTCATAACATCTGCCGTTGTCCTGCATCTATGCGTATGTATTGCCACCACAGAATGGGCAGTTTGGCTAGTTCATAACATCTGACATTGTCCTGTATCAATGCGTATGTTTTGCCACCACAGAATGAGCAATTTGGCTAGTTCATAACATCTGAGATTGTCCTGCATCTATGCGTATGTACTGCCACCACAGAATGGGCAGTTTGGCTAGTTCATAACATCTGCCGTTGTCCTGCATCTATGCGTATGTACTGCCATCACAGAATGGGCAGTTTGGCTAGTTCATAACATCTGCCACTGTCCTGTATCAATGCGTATGTTTTGACATCACAGAATGGGCAGTTTGGCTAGTTCATAACATCTGAGATTGTCCTGCATCTATGCGTATGTACTGCCACCACAGAATGGGCAGTTTGGCTAGTTCATAACATCTGAGATTGTCCTGCATCTATGCGTATGTACTGCCACCACAGAATGGGCAGTTTGGATAGTTCATAACATCTGCCGCTGTCCTGCATCTATGCGTATGTACTGCCACCACAGAATGGGCAGTTTGGCTAGTTCATAACATCTGCCGCTGTCCTGCATCTATGTGTATGTACTGCCACCACAGAATGGGCAGTTTGGCTAGTTCATAACATCTGACGTTGTCCTGCATCTATGCGTATGTACTGCCACCACAGAATGGGCAGTTTGGCTAGTTCATAACATCTGCCGTTGTCCTGCATCTATGCGTATGTACTGCCACCACAGAATGGGCAGTTTGGCTAGTTCATAACATCTGCCGTTGTCCTGCATCTATGCGTATGTACTGCCACCACAGAATGGGCAGTTTGGCTAGTTCATAACATCTGCCGTTGTCCTGCATCTATGCGTATGTACAGCCACCACAAAATGGGCAGTTTGGCTAGTTCATAACATCTGCCGTTGACCTGCATCTATGCGTATGTACAGCCACCACAGAATGGGCAGTTTGGCTAGTTCATAACATCTGCCGTTGTCCTGCATCTATGCGTATGTACTGCCACCACAGAATGGGCAGTTTGGCTAGTTCATAACATCTGCCGTTGTCCTGCATCTATGCGTATGTACTGCCACCACAGAATGGGCAGTTTGGCTAGTTCATAACATCTGCCGTTGACCTGCATCTATGCGTATGTACAGCCACCACAAAATGGGCAGTTTGGCTAGTTCATAACATCTGCCGTTGTCCTGCATCTATGCGTATGTACTGCCACCACAGAATGGGCAGTTTGGCTAGTTCATAACATCTGCTGTTGTCCTGCATCTATGCGCATGTACTGCCACCACAGAATGGGCAGTTTGGCTAGTTCATAACATCTGCCGTTGTCCTGCATCTATGCGTATGTACTGCCACCACAGAATGGGCAGTTTGGCTAGTTCATAACATCTGCCGTTGTCCTGCATCTATGCGTATGTACTGCCACCACAGAATGGGCAGTTTGGCTAGTTCATAACATCTGCCGTTGTCCTGCATCTATGCGTATGTACTGCCACCACAGAATGGGCAGTTTGGCTAGTTCATAACATCTGCCGTTGTCCTGCATCTATGCGTATGTACAGCCACCACAGAATGGGCAGTTTGGCTAGTTCATAACATCTGCCGTTGTCCTGCATCTATGCGTATGTACTGCCACCACAGAATGGGCAGTTTGGCTAGTTCATAACATCTGCCGTTGTCCTGCATCTATGCGTATGTACTGCCACCACAGAATCGACATTTTTGCTAGTTCATTATAATTGATCAGGCAAGTGTTGGGTGATCCTGTTGTTTTTTTAGGTTGCCACCGTTACAGACGTAAACAAGAGCAGCATGGGTCCACGACAGGTTCTATGTTTACAACCTTGTGATGTCTTTCGTCTTCAACACTTGTGTATCACCGATAGTTTATCGTGATGTTTTTCTCTTAATCTTCAGAGTTTTGTCACAGATGGAGTCAGACTAGTCTCCCAGTAAGCAGTCATGGCATACTTTTCTATTTTGTGTGATAATTTTAATGTCAATTTGATTTTTTGCTCATCTCATTTCAAATTACTTTTGTGAAAATGCAAATCTACCTAGTATCCACTACAGCATGCTAGCTTGCTTTTGCAGCATTTCTGTGTTGATGTTGTCGACATTAGTTGCCCTCTCTCAAAAACCACATCACAAATTCAGTAGTTCGAAGGCTAATTGTCGGCCCAACAATTGACTTTAGCAAATTACCAAATATACCCAGTAACGCCCAAAGTCAGTTATTTTGAAAGTACATTTTTATTAAACTGACTGACTTAACCTATTCCCCGTGACATAACTGGACATCAAAGAACCAGATTCATGATGGGCTAAACCAGTTCATTTGTGCGGGCCGCCTTAACCGGGGAACAGTTTGGGCAAGATGTCTGGGTCAGCCGTTTGTGAGAAAACGGAACTGCAATGTTTTATTCTTGCAAATATCAAGGTTTTGTCATAAATTTGGCAGTGTATTTCTGCATGGATGGAGTGGATGAATCTAGCCGCTGGACATGTCTCATTGCAGTCATCTCGCTGGGTAATTGCACTAACGAAAGGAACAAGATTGAATGGAGCAAAACAGACGGTCATTGTTGACTGGTGATGTGATGCCCGCTGACCGCCGGCTACTGTCTTCTCGGAAGGTGTGGCATGCCACGGGGGGGTGGTGTCTGTCACAGTAGCCACCCATGCTTCTCTGATTAACCACCGTTCGCTGCTTTCCTCGCAGTGCGTGGTTGCCGTGGCAACGGAACAAGTGAAGCATTAGCTGCCGTCCTTTCTGATTTGAGGCAGTTGAGCGTAGACATCGTCGCTACCCGAGCCGGCGTAGGTAGCACCACTCACGTCTGCGTAATTGCATGTTGTCCAGTCGACCATGTTCGTGTGGCGAGTTGCGTCGCGCGGCGCCGACGATTGCTGAAGGACGGATTTCGGTAGAACGGTGCCCTGGTGGGCAGTCAGGTAACTACATTTTTTTAATTTGTACAGCCGGAACTGGATTGGCCAAGGAATGAGAGAGCTCCAGTAACATTGTAGCAGTGAAATTATTTATATTTTGTCCGTGTCTTAGTCGTAGTGCTCTATGCCTCATTTTGTCTGTGTTATCTTGATGGATGTTCAGTTACCCGACATCATCCTAGTTTATTTGGTTTGTGTTCTCTGCTTTCATATAAGTGAAATGGTGTCTAGGATGTAAGTATTTGGCCATTGGTATTGTAGGACAGTATACAAATACACTGTTCAGTTTAAATTGGTATTGTAGGACAGTATACAAATACACTGTTCAGTTTAAATTGTCGAAGGACTGCGTTATAGAGCCTAGGTAAACGACATTGTAAAAGTACTGAGCTGTAGTATGTTTTAAGCACTGTTAACAGTTGTCCTCATTTACATATTTGAATGGATCATAGTAATTCTCCCTCCCCAGTTGGTAACAGTATTAACACGATTAATTGTCATTATTATATAGAATTGCTTGTAACTTTACATAAAAATTGCAATAGCACCATAATACTAAACTTTGCAAATGTCTGTTGGAGTATAACTTCAACTTGACATTTTGGAATTAGTACTTGAATATTTTAGAACAACCAGTCAGTTGACTGGAATGAAAGATCTTTTAATAATGATGGACAGTATAATCCTAGCACTGTGGCACTGATGCTAGAAAGTAGGCCCTATTCCCCAACCATCATAAATAATGATGGACAGTATAAGCCTAGCACTGTGGCACTGATGCTAGAAAGTAGGCTCTATTCCCCAACCATCATAAATAATGATGGACAGTATAAGCCTAGCACTGTGGCACTGATGCTAGAAAGTAGGCTCTATTCCCCAACCATCATAAATAATGATGGACAGTATAAGCCTGGCACTGTGGCACTGATGCTAGAAAGTAGGCCTATTCCCCAACCATCATAAATAATGATGGACAGTATAAGCCTAGCACTGTGGCACTGATGCTAGAAAGTAGGCCCTATTCCCCAACCATCATAAATAATGATGGACAGTATAAGCCTAGCACTGTGGCACTGATGCTAGAAAGTAGGCTCTATTCCCCAACCATCATAAATAATGATGGACAGTATAAGCCTAGCACTGTGGCACTGATGCTAGAAAGTAGGCTCTATTCCCCAACCATCATAAATAATGATGGACAGTATAAGCCTGGCACTGTGGCACTGATGCTAGAAAGTAGGCTCTATTCCCCAACCATCATAAATAATGATGGACAGTATAAGCCTGGCACTGTGGCACTGATGCTAGAAAGTAGGCTCTATTCCCCAACCATCATAAATAATGATGGACAGTATAAGCCTAGCACTGTGGCACTGATGCTAGAAAGTAGGCTCTATTCCCCAACCATCATAAATAATGATGGACAGTATAAGCCTAGCACTGTGGCACTGATGCTAGAAAGTAACCCTATTCCCCAACCATCATAAATAATGATGGACAGTATAAGCCTAGCACTGTGGCACTGATGCTAGAAAGTAGGCCCTATTCCCCAACCATCATAAATAATGATGGACAGTATAAGCCTAGCACTGTGGCACTGATGCTAGAAAGTAGGCTCTATTCCCCAACCATCATAAATAATGATGGACAGTATAAGCCTGGCACTGTGGCACTGATGCTAGAAAGTAGGCCCTATTCCCCAACCATCATAAATAATGATGGACAGTATAAGCCTAGCACTGTGGCACTGATGCTAGAAAGTAGGCCCTATTCCCCAACCATCATAAATAATGATGGACAGTATAAGCCTAGCACTGTGGCACTGATGCTAGAAAGTAGGCTCTATTCCCCAACCATCATAAATAATGATGGACAGTATAAGCCTAGCACTGTGGCACTGATGCTAGAAAGTAGGCTCTATTCCCCAACCATCATAAATAATGATGGACAGTATAAGCCTGGCACTGTGGCACTGATGCTAGAAAGTAGGTTCTATTCCCCAACCATCATAAATAATGATGGACAGTATAAGCCTAGCACTGTGGCACTGATGCTAGAAAGTAGGTTCTATTCCCCAACCATCATAAATAATGATGGACAGTATAAGCCTAGCACTGTGGCACCCAACCATCATAAATGCTAGAAAGTAGGCCCTATTCCCCAACCATCATAAATAATGATGGACAGTATAAGCCTGGCACTGTGGCACTGATGCTAGAAAGTAGGCTCTATTCCCCAACCATCATAAATAATGATGGACAGTATAAGCCTGGCACTGTGGCACTGATGCTAGAAAGTAGGCCCTATTCCCCAACCATCATAAATAATGATGGACAGTATAAGCCTGGCACTGTGGCACTGATGCTAGAAAGTAGGCTCTATTCCCCAACCATCATAAATAATGATGGACAGTATAAGCCTGGCACTGTGGCACTGATGCTAGAAAGTAGGCTCTTATTCCCCAACCATCATAAATAATGATGGACAGTATAAGCCTGGCACTGTGGCACTGATGCTAGAAAGTAGGCTCTATTCCCCAACCATCATAAATAATGATGGACAGTATGCTTAGCACTGTGGCACTGATGCCAGAAAGTAGGCTCTATTCCCAACCATCATAAATAATGATGGACAGTATAAGCCTAGCACTGTGGCACTGATGCTGAAAGTAGGCTCTTATTCCCCAACCATCATAAATAATGATGGACAGTATAAGCCTAGCACTGTGGCACTGATGCTAGAAAGTAGGCTCTATTCCCCAACCATCATAAATAATGATGGACAGTATAAGCCTAGCACTGTGGCACTGATGCTAGAAAGTAGGCTCTATTCCCCAACCATCATAAATAATGATGGACAGTATAAGCCTAGCACTGTGGCACTGATGCTAGAAAGTAGGCTCTATTCCCCAACCATCATAAATAATGATGGACAGTATAAGCCTAGCACTGTGGCACTGATGCTAGAAAGTAGGCTCTATTCCCCAACCATCATAAATAATGATGGACAGTATAAGCCTAGCACTGTGGCACTGATGCTAGAAAGTAGGCTCTATTCCCCAACCATCATAAATAATGATGGACAGTATAAGCCTAGCACTGTGGCACTGATGCTAGAAAGTAGGCTCTATTCCCCAACCATCATAAATAATGATGGACAGTATAAGCCTGGCACTGTGGCACTGATGCTAGAAAGTAGGCTCTATTCCCCAACCATCATAAATAATGATGGACAGTATAAGCCTAGCACTGTGGCACTGATGCTAGAAAGTAGGCCCTATTCCCCAACCATCATAAATAATGATGGACAGTATAAGCCTAGCAGTGTGGCACTGATGCTAGAAAGTAGGTTCTATTCCCCAACCATCATAAATATGAACCAAACATTTTCACAGAATCTAAGACTATAACACAAATTGGTTTTAATAAAATTACAAATTAGGTTGGAAAAGATTCTTTTTCCGTGATAAATTACAGGAATGTATTTGTTGTCAAACTGTAATATTTTTAGTGCCAATGTTAATCCTTACAAATTACCACATCAGAATCAGAAACTTAATGTAAAGGTTTATTCTCTGAAGATTTTACCAAATCGCTGTCTACTGACTTCCTGATAGCATACACATTCAGCAGATGCAAAGTCTACATCTACACAGGTTTAACTTTTGTATCAATTAATTTTCAGTCCGCCTTATATTGGCGGTGTTCATTTAACTGAAAATGCAGATTTAAAGAAGAGCCGTGTCCAATCAGACAGACAGCTAGAGATTCTATCGATGTGGAAAAGAGAGGCTGTTTGATCGGCTTAACCCAATGTCTGTCTAGATGGCTGACTTTTCTGCCTGAGTAGGTTTAGGATTCAGCTGCAGGGGAAGTTGGTGGGGTGGAACCCAGGCTGCTCCAGAGAAGTTGGCAGCAAGATGCTCGGACCAGGCCATTGTACATTTGTAGGGGGCCATCATGTTCAGTGAGATACACATAGATTTGCTGCATTTCACTGACAAAGTGTTCAGTTAACAGCAGTGGTGAAAAGTAGGGACACATTTGATGACATGATGTTGATTTAACAGTTTTCGGGCAGGGAGACTTGTTAGGGATTTGTCCCACCTGCTCACCCTGCTGTGCTGGGAATGGAAGAGTCCAGGGAGTAAGTGCAGCCAAGCATATAGCCTGCCTGTGCTGTATCCAGCTGGCTTATCATCATCACCCACTGTGACCTGATAGTCTGGATTTAGCAGATACCAGAAACAGATCAACAACCTACTGTCCCTCATCGTCAACATGGTACGATCCCAGGACAAAAACTGGGAATCGCAAACAAGAAAACGGTGGATTTTGTGCAGAACCGTGGCATACCGTAATATGGTGCTATGTTAAATTCCTGCTGTTTATTCCAGCTTGGATCCATGTGAGTGGGTTGCAACCTGACACCCCCGCCTCTGCACAGTGGACCGGCCCAGCCTCTCCAGGCTAAATGCAGTCAAGCATGTACTATATATCCAGCTTAGAGATTTTTCTGGCAGGCTGATTAGGAGCTGTGTAGTCAGGATCAGCTGCCTGGAATACAGCAGGGATTCAGATGACCAGAAGGGCCTAGGCAGGATGCTTTGATGGATGTTGTCCTACTGCAGTGATCACTGTCCAGTCAGCAGGCTGTGTCAGTGAGCTTCAGGCTTCAGTGCAGCGGCCAGGCATTTCAACAAGTCATCCAAGACAGGCTATCTTCACTGGGTATGATCGCTCTTCTAGCTTCTCTTTATGTGATGTTTCTCTCAGTCGTTTCTTGTAGTTGCTGTAGTTGCCTCCTTCACGCCACAGTCTATCACACCGGGCATAGTAGTGTCTTTTATGCTACACTAAATTGTGGTTTATGCTACGTAAAAAAGTGTGAATATAAATTGATGTTTTTGTTGGATATTGTGCTGCTGTGAGTCAGTGATAAGAGTGAGTGATGAGCTGGTCTGAGGATGAGTTTATGTGGTGTATCTAGTCTGTTCACCCATCAGTGACACGGCCAGTGTGGCAACTAAATGTTTTATAGCCGAATTAAGATTTCCGGATCAATTGATTTCACTTTCAGTTATATTGAAAGTGGATCCGGGTTTAAATAACTGATTTATAATGCACGGGTTTCAGTTAAAACACTAGGTACTAAGCCATAAATTTGCAGTTGCGATCATATTACATAAGCATAGACAATCACTCCATTGGGACATAAGCATGCCTATGTATCATCTACAAGTTTTATTTTATAAAACCTATAATATTTATACGCAAATGAGTTGGTTGCAGTTATATAGTGGGGTTTAGAATGCTGCACCGTGGAGTTGTAGTTAGCTACGGTGACCTGTACAATCTATGCTAGCTGCGCCTGGCTGCAGCGAGTGGATGTTTCCAGTTCATTGGCACTTGACTGAGTGTGGTACAAGGTCCGCGTGGTAACTGATACTGCAGCATACACACGTAGTCAGCCTGGCATAACCACACTTCCTGTGCACCGCTTTTGTTTTAGGATGTCTGCGGAAATAATGCAGTGGGCACTAACCATATTTACTTAAAGATAATGTTGTGAACTGTCGCGATAGATATGGATCGGTGCCTTCAAGGTGAAACGATTGTTGTTATTACCCAGAAGTCTCTCGTCGTCCTTTCCATGGTTTCCCACCTTTTCCATGTTGTTTGGGGTGATTTAATGGCTCCTTCGGATTATTATAAAAAAATCAAGATTATTAATTTCTTTGAATCTATTACACTGATTCGTTAATTCCTAATTTAGTGTGTTGCTGAAAGTGTCAGTCTGAAAGCATGTTCTCAAATTCATGATTGAAGATAAACTGGAATATAAATTGTTAGGAATATGGCATTAGTATTATGAACATATGGTAAAATCCCGTTAGTGGGTTGTAATGGCAACAATAGAGGGTGTGTCTGTTGACCCCCCAACAGAGCAGCTGCCCTCAGAGTCTCAGACAGTGCTGGCTGCCTGCCTCCATGGCAGAGACAGATGATGACATCAGATGTGTCTTCATCTGCTCAGTGCCAATGCATTCTGGGATACACTTCCACAAGACGTGATGGTGGGACATATTTCATTTTTTATAGCAGCCACCACCATGTGAGTAATTAGTCTTATATCTTGTTGGCCTGCGCTCCACAGAGCTCGCTTTTCTACACAATCGTAGTCCCTGGTTGATCAGAAAACCTTCGAAGACTGGTGAAATCTTTGAATGAGGCCTGACTTGGGAGGTGTTTGTTTGTCCTGGGTATGTCATGTTGAACTTCCCAGGTGACTGTCACAAGGTTTCCAAGTGACATCTAAAACATTTCAGTGTTTGTATAATGTAGACATGGTTTCCAGTGGGATCAGAAACCTTGTTTCAGGTTCTGGCAGACTGAAACTTGATTGTTGTAATGTACTTTGAAACAGAAGAAATTAAATTTGCAGCTAGAAGCTACACTTGTTGATGGTATGGTATCTTGTGACATCTTTGCCACACAAATTATGAAAGCAACTCTTTGTGGACAATGTGACCTATGTTGTAAGAGAGTGTGACCTAAGTCATAAGAGAATGTGACCTAAGTCGTAAGAGAATGTGACCTAAGTCATAAGAGAATGTGACCTAAGTCAGAAGAGAGTGACCTAAGTCATAAGAGAGTGTGACCTAAGTCATAAGAGAATGTGACCTAAGTCATAAGAGAATATGACCTAAGTCAGAAGAGAGTGACCTAAGTCATAAGAGAGTGTGACCTAAGTCATAAGAGAATGTGACATAAGTCATAAGAGAATATGACCTAAGTCATAAGAGAATGTGACCTAAGTCAGAAGAGAATGTGACATAAGTCATAAGAGAGTGTGACCTAAGTCATAAGAGAATGTGACATAAGTCATAAGAGAGTGTGACCTAAGTCAGAAGAGAATGTGACATAAGTCATAAGAGAGTGTGACCTAAGTCATAAGAGAGTGTGACCTAAGTCATAAGAGAATGTGACCTAAGTCAGAAGAGAGTGTGACCTAAGTCATAAGAGAATATGATCTAAGTCAGAAGAGAGTGTGACCTAAGTCATAAGAGAATGTGACATAAGTCATAAGAGAGTGTGACATAAGTCAGAAGAGAATGTGACCTAAGTAATAAGAGAATGTGACCTAAGTGTTAAGAGAGTGTGACCTAAGTCAGAAGAGAGTGTGACATAAGTCATAAGAGAATGTGACATAAGTCATAAGAGAGTGTGACCTAAGTCATAAGAGAATGTGACATAAGTCATAAGAGAGTGTGACCTAAGTCATAAGAGAATGTGACATATGTCATAAGAGAGTGTGACCTAAGTCATAAGAGAGTGTGACCTAAGTCATAAGAGAATGTGACCTAAGTCAGAAGAGAGTGTGACCTAAGTCATAAGAGAATATGACATAAGTCATAAGAGAGTGTGACCTAAGTCAGAAGAGAGTGTGACATAAGTCAGAAGAGAATGTGACATAAGTAATAAGAGAATGTGACCTAAGTCATAAGAGAGTGTGACCTAAGTCAGAAGAGAGTGTGACCTAAGTCATAAGAGAGTGTGACCTAAGTCAGAAGAGAGTGTGACCTAAGTCATAAGAGAATATGACATAAGTCATAAGAGAGTGTGACCTAAGTCAGAAGAGAGTGTGACATAAGTCAGAAGAGAATGTGACATAAGTAATAAGAGAATGTGACCTAAGTCATAAGAGAGTGTGACCTAAGTCAGAAGAGAGTGTGACCTAAGTCATAAGAGAGTGTGACCTAAGTCAGAAGAGAGTGTGACCTAAGTCATAAGAGAATGTGACCTAAGTCATAAGAGAGTGTGACCTAAGTCATAAGAGAATGTGACCTAAGTCATAAGGGAAGAATGTAAGTGTAGGGAAGCAAAGGTCCACAATCGTTTCATTGGCATGTTGTGTTGCATTTGTTCCGGTTCACTTACTGCCTTCTTACTATTGTTAGTCAACTTGTCTTCTCTCTTCCACAGGTTTTTTCTATTGTTCAACTGTGTTGTGTACAAAACCACTGGCATTATGTTGGGTTGCTCCTTGGTTAAGGAGCCAGGTCATGTTGGTTGATGAGCCAGGTGAAGGTCGGTTGATGAGCCAGGGCATGTCGGTTGATGAGCCAGGGCATGTCGGTTGATGAGCCAGGGCATGTTGGTTGATGAACCAGGGCATGTTGGTTGATGAGCCAGGACATGTTGGTTGATGAGCCAGGACATGTTGGTTGATGAGTCAGAATAGCATGTTGGTTGATGAGCCAGATCCTATTGGTTGTGGACCCAGATCATATTCGTTGTGGAGCCAGATCCTGTTGGTTGAAAAGCCAGATCATGTTACTAAATACTAGTGGAACCAGATCGTATTGATTGTGGATCATTTGGCAATTGGTTGAGGAACTGCATCCCATTGATAGTATCACATAAAGTATCACAGTCAATATTTAGAGGAATTGTGTTCTTGTGACCCTGCGATCACGAGCTGTGATCACACTTGAGTGGGCGAGGGCGATGATCACGGATCAGCCAGTACAGGGTGTGATGATGCATCAGCCAGCGCTGGGATAATTAGAATGGATGATGTTGCTGCCTGACAGCGGCTCACTCGTTGCACTCGGCCTTATTAGTGCTCGCTGCAGCCGATGTGTCATTGTCTTGTCATTATTGGCCAACCGAGATGAGCGGCGCTGAGCGATCATGCGCCTCGGTCGCCAGCGGCGTGGGCTCCTCGGGTTTAGTTCCATGGCTGAGGCCCTCGTGTCTGTGGCAAAGCACTGATGAATATGCACCACCATGGCACATGCCTATTGTTTGTTGCCGTGACCATTCAACCACGACCATATGCAGGCATGCCTGGATGGTAACGTTTCGCGGTCCATCGAACTGAGTCGGCGGTTATCAATATGGCTGGCTGACCATTGCAGATTTTATGGATCCTTTCGCGCCGGACTTTGATGTTTATTGTTTAGTCAGGGAAATGTCGCAGCTGTTGTCAGTGTGTGAATCGGTAATTGTTTTTCTAGGTGCTGATTGTAAATATCTGGTGATTTTATCGAATTCAGATAGCATAAGTGCAGTGGAGTCACGGTCTGCTGAAAAGTGTATGTTGGTTGTACTAAGTTAACTGATTAACTCATAATCAGTGAAGTTTGACTACACAGTCATGCTTGAGTGGTATGCGGACACGGTCTGCTGAACATGCAGAGTATAATTCCATGGTCCAATGAACAACTGGATGCACGCATGTGCTTTGTGGTCATGGTTCAATGAACTACCTTAGTTAACATATATGATGCATATCGTCACGCTTGAGTTGACGCTGTCATGGTCTGTGCGATAGACACGGCTGAGTGAGCAGTGGTTATGGTTCACTGAACTGTGACCATGCCAACAAGTCTGACTTAGATCAGCCTCTGAAGCACTGTGGACTTTGATTTCTATGCCTCCTTTGTCTAGGCAGATCAGTGTAGGATGCCAAGGATCAGCCTGACAGGGAGATGGGAAAAGATAAGGTGCCCCAGGGGGCAAGAACTTAATTACTTCCCATGTGGGACCTGGAGCTGATCCCTCCTCCAGGAAGACCAGCATGTTGTCTCTGAACACACATTGGTTGTTCATTGTTACCATGGCAACAACATCTGGCTAAGGAGACGTGATGCAATATCCTGATTAAACTGATTGTATTTAGGAGGATATTGCATTTTTGTAATTTCTGAAAAAAACTAACAGTAACCTATAACAAGATCATCCATCAAATTAATAAAATGCATAAATTATTGCCATAACTTTGATCAAGTTATGTAATTATAAATGTAGTTATGCAGTAGTTATGTTGTTACATGGTAGTTATGAATTATCCATTGTTGACAAGAATGTCACACAACAATCCAATTAATTTCAGATTGTCTTAAATTTACTGAGCCAACCATGACTGCTTTGAATGAAGTCAGGCGTGACATGACTGGGTGATAAGGGGCTGGATCACAGTCAGGGATGACATTAATTAAATTAACAATAAAGGAGATTAAACTTAGTCAAGTGTTGCAGGACTTGAATTATACTGTGTAAGTTGTCTGTTGTC
This sequence comes from Paraescarpia echinospica, assembly GCA_020002185.1. Classification (NCBI taxonomy): domain Eukaryota; kingdom Metazoa; phylum Annelida; class Polychaeta; order Sabellida; family Siboglinidae; genus Paraescarpia; species Paraescarpia echinospica. Next base: position 67,527,145 of record CM034537.1, on the reverse strand, counting down.
TATCCAGTCAAGTGAGACAGAATGGGGAATGGTTACGCCAGACGTAACTAAGTACATTGAAACGTATCACGTTCATTCAAGTGTGACATAATGAACTGTACTTTGACTAATTATCGAACATGATACAAATGAATTCACTCATGCATAACAAGATTAGATGCAGTTGAAAGATGAGAGAAATAGATCCATTGACAGGTTGTTCACAGTAGTAGACTAGCAGGATAATTCTACTGTCCAGCACATTAATAATGGAAGTGTCTCCTCTACTCTATCTTCCACATGCTATTGTCCATGAGCCAGTATTGTCCATCTGGGGGACAATGCTCATACTGATTATTGGCAAGACTGACATCACTAGATATGGAAAATGTTCTAACATTGCAGCAGTGGTACATTTCTGTGTGTTATCACCCTTTTAAAGCACAGCATCTATTTCCTCAGCAGCTGGTGTTCTGTGGACTTGCTATGGGGTGACTACATTAAAACACATTTTAAAATCGTTAAGATGGTCAGAAAGGTGCCATTTAAAGACAATATTACAAAGGGACTAAACGTTATATAAATGTCTACAATATTTTCAACCATTGAAAGATGTGGTCATAATGCACATGTTACTGCCACTTTCTAAAACCTAATTCATGCCTACATGTTTTGAACAGAAATTTCACCTAAAGTTTACGACAGGTAAAATAATCATCATTGGCCAAACTGGGTTCTATACTGGGACAGTCTTGTGTGTTATCTCTTCATCTTCATATATGGATGATATTTACCCCCTGTGTGGGATCTTTACTTCCCCTGGTGTCGATACCAGATATAAGGGACCAACAGTTTTTCATGAATGGAAGAGTGAATGAACATTTGAATGTTTTTGTTTCAAATTAAGCCCATGTAGCTTTATGTCTCACTCCAAAGACATATGGGAATTTCCAATATAAGTAGGCGTTTGGTGAGTCGGCAAGTTGTAGTCACTTTTGATGAAACATCTGGGTGGACCATCAGCATGGGTTTTGAACCAAGAACAATTTCTAATCATGAGGCAAGCTTGTGCCAGTACCAGGAATTGATATAGATCTTGTTAAAAAAATCGATGAAGTCACACTGGTGAACTCTTCTCTAAACATCAGTTACGTGTAGTCACTACAGTCAATAGTCAATAGTAAATGCCGGACAAACATGCACGTGAACAGTGGAACCTCCCTATTAAGTCATCCTTGGGACTGGACAAAAGTGACCTGAATAGAGAGGTGACTGTATTAGCAGGACTCATTTCCTATACTTCACTGTTACAACAGTAATTTGGGAATGTCCAAGGGTGACCTTAATTGTAAGGTGGCTGTATTGCCAAGGTGACCATCAAACAAAGTTCTACTGTACTTGTCATGTTATATAGACAGATTAAAACTTATACCAACAATAAAACTGAGCAAACAACAAGACGGGACGTAATCAGTAGCATTGGATGTATTCTCACAGGGAATGAAATAAGACTGGTCCGCATCATCGGCCAGTTGTTCAAATGCATGCAGTGACAATAATTTGTTGTGTTATTTAAAAGAGAGTGGATATCTGACATGGGTGGGGCCACACGCAGATGAAAAATAGAACTCGCGATAAACAAAGTTAGTTAATTATTTTATTATGCTTGTCTGTTTACCAGTGTATTGTGCATACAGAAAGCAGCATGTAGTAGTGATGAACTGTGTCTTTTGCTTTCATCTGATTACACGTAACGATTAATAAACGTACACACCTGACTTCAAAGCTTTTGTGTGACGGAGGAATTAAAAATTGATCCACAGACGAGAGAAATAATGATTCTGTGAGATAATGAGAATAAGATATACGATGACATAGTTCATTAAGTGAAGTGGACCACAAAAGCATCTGTCGCGCTTGAGTGGTTTCATTGTATGTCCAAGTGACTGGACCAGCATGAATGACCCTAATGAATGGACACAACTCCTTAGAATTGTTGTAACAGTTTTTCCAGTCTGTCATGAAATGATAATGTCCAGTCAACCATAGCTGATGGTCGTACATCATCCGTTGAGCACCAGACAAAGTGAAAGGAACAAAACCGTGTCGTCATTTATGTTCACATGTATTTATTGTTACTACCCTGGTACTGCTCTAACATCAGTGTAATGGTGATAGGTGATAATGTAATTGTTTGCTTTACATTGTGGTGATATTAATAATTAATGTAAACAGTCATCTCCGGGTTTGATTAAATATTGCCTCATGTCTGTGGTTTCCATTGCCTCTATTGCTTTTAGTTCAACTCCTCAGTTCTCACAAGTTCTTATTTGAAGCTCTGCTCAATATTCAACATAAAATTTATATATTACCCCTGATATATATATATATATATATATGCATTATAATATATATATACAAATATATATAATTATGCACAAATTCTCTTTCGTTTTACCCAGTTTGTGTAACATTGTACAAAAAAACAAGTTAAATTCTCAGCAGTTTTCAGCACCTGCTTGAGATGACATATTTTTTTCATATTGTTGATTTTATTTTTGCTACTAAAAAACCCAGCCTAATTATATCGAATACACTATGGCTAATGAATCTATTCCAGAAACTGGTGAATCACTATGAAACAAATGGAATCTGTCCCGCAGGAATGGAATAACCTAATATGATGCATGCGTTGTTATAAAGTACATATTTACGCATCCACGTCACCCACCGAAGAGCACTCCAACGAGTGACTGACTTACGTAAGCTGCTGCTGAGCGAACTTTGATTTTGATGAAGTGCACAGGACACTTGTTGACTCGTAGGCATCCCCCCAGTAGTTATTTGTGTAGATATTTATCAACACCATGTGACCCTCTGTGCTTCGCTGCAGACATGCCTGTGCATGGCAGCTGTGGTGTCCGTTTCTGTCATGCTTATTGCTTGCCCCAGTCATGCGTGTGGTACACGGGTACTGAACCACGACCATACCGACCACGACTAATCCTTAGTGCACACACGCGCACACATTGTTCTCATATCTCTCATATCGCTGATCAAATTTGACTTTCCTGATGAATACCGATGGTACATACGGTCTCCGTTTTTTGTAGGGGCTATCTTCCCAGAAGTGTTGAGTTTTTATTTGTTTGGTCTGGTTTATATTTTAACATTTTCATTCACACAGAGGTATATAAATCGACGTGTACCTCAGAAGGGCGATAACAGATAATAAGAAAAAGTTAGACTCTTGATAAGTCAACGGCTTCCATGTCCACTAAGTCTTGCTGTTTGGTTGTTAATTCTCTGGGTTGGTAGACTTACTAAATCTTGTTAAAAAACAGGACTCTGCTATTTGTTTGTCTACATGACAAGAACATAAAATAATGTACATTTATTTATAAATGTAACTGCTGCCAGTTTGCATAGCTCTACATAAGAAGTATTAAAATCTTTCCAAAAAATCACTTACATTTTGCGTGTCGTGCCTGCCTCAAATAACACGCATATTTGCAGAAGTTAATGAGGCCGTTGACTTAAATCTGTCCTGGAAATAGAGATACTGCGGGTGCATACTGGCGGCTCTCATGGTGATACGGGCGGCGGGTGGATATATTACATGCATGGCAGGCAAGAGAATTATCAGTGGACGACTCACAAAAACTTGCAGTAAATTAGTCTCATTGGATACTTCCTGTTTCCACCTGCCTGTTGCTTATACAGTGGACTGTCTAGGACCCGGACACCTGCCAATCGCACAATTGCCAGGATACAGTGCCCGGCCATTTGTTACACTGTGTGATTTGTTTCACCGGGTTGCAACATTCTGGCTTCATTACCCGCTAATTGCACCATTTTACACTGCCAGTTATCTCTTATGTTACTGAGTTTGTTTAAGGTAGAAAACATAACAGTATTTTTTTAATGGGCATAGCTGGTTTTAATAAAATTAATAGTTTAGGATGTCAGGAAAGGAGACATAATATATAGTATGATCATTGCGATTATTTGAAACTGTGCTTGGTTAACTCTTTCCTGGGTAGAAAACCTTATTTTATACCTTGCTGTGGGCAGACAATTTGAAGATGATGGCCAATTGTGAATTATCGAATTGCTTGCATTAAAATTATGATATCTTGACAACCGATGCACGAAATTAAATTAAATTAATTACATTCATTGTACATAAAATAAATGTGTAAATAGAATATGCTGTTGAATATGCTGTTGAAACATAAACTTCCATCATGCTATACACAATGAATCACAGCAGAATTTTCTGTTCCAGTACAAAATTAACACTCAAAATTACGCAAACTCTTTTACAAGTATGTGTTCCCTTAACAGTAGCGATGTGATAATACTAACAAAATACCACTAAAATTAACTAATCAAGCAAGGTACCGACGGATGGTGCTCGATCAACAAGATGGCTGTATATATTGGTGATGAGGACGCCGCCGACGGAACATCAGCTTCGTATATCTGCATCAAAAAGTCACACAAACAGCATAGTTGGACGGTAATATGGTCTCCGTGTTCGTTGTCAGCATTACTGATGTTGCAGACATCTGACTCAAAATTGTCGGGAACGACCTCATTAAAAACTGCTAAATGCTGCACGATGTCGGAATCCATTTTGATGAACGCAATTCAACTTCCTTTGAAAGAAACTCTCTTTATTTACAAATCTTTTATAAGATGGCAAAAACCATGTGCTTCCTTGGCTGTTATATAACCTATGTCACCAGTTTTACCTGGATGGTTAGTGTAAAAGTAGGATCTGAACGAGGTAAACAAAAGGCCTAGCAGCCGTATGTTTAGCAGGCGGTTTTGGACGGGTTGCACGTTGGAAGGGTTGGGCGGTTCTGGGCACCTTGCACAGTAAGGAATTAAAGTAGTAGAAACATGCTTTACGTACAGTTTTTAAGTAATATTTTATACTGCAACGTTCTTCTTGCAATATAATAAATATGGCTAGAGAAACTGCTTAAAAATCTTGAGGTTTAAAGAGGAAATGAAACAATCTTGATAAGCTAATGTAAATAATAGCCGATCTCATGATTCACATGGGTGACAGACAGTGCATTAACGGTAACTAAATTTCCACTGGCACGCTGTGAGTCCTTTACATGTGTCCTGGCCATGTCTAATGCATGTTTTAACATGTTTTAGTGAAAATAAAGTTATAGGAAAAAATCATAGAATACACAGTCACAGGAAAATAGTTTCCACTTACAATTAATATGATATATTTTATCATTCTTATAAAGTGAGATATTAAATATGTTAAGGTGAATCATAAAATTTAAGATAACTTGGAAACATGTATATTGATCAAATTCACTTGTAAATCTACTTGTGCTCAAATGTCAATGAAAAGGTGCTATGTCAGAGTTTCTTCAAAATGTTTGTCATAATCAGACATCAATACTTTGTGAAAATATGCAAGACTGTATTACAGAGTTTTATGTAATATTATTTGTCTTAATCACCAAACTTAATTGTTTTCAATTTAAGTAAGAATATGCGACCTTTGTTTTTCAATTATTATAAACTTTGAATAACATATTATGACTTTATTTTCTGTGACTTTTCCAGTGACTTTATTTCTGTTGACGGGCATGTGTCGAATGCATGTTTTAACGTTTTTATGCAACTGCATATTTTGGCATGCGTGACTGCTCTCAAGAATATTGTCTTGTTGACACAGATGTTCATGAGTGTGTTGAGCTTATCTTGGGCTGCTGGGGCAGATGCTCGTCATGACTCAGTCCATCGAATGTGCCTTCAGTATTATCATTGACTCAACTTTTCATCAGTTAACCTATTAAGTATTTACAGACGTTTCCTGATGTTTATCTGTTCTCTTAATTGGTGTGTATTAGTACAGATTTTCTCCATCACCCAGGTTTTTGGCACGGTTATCTTTAATTTTTATTTTTGAAAAAAAATTTCTCAACCATTGTAAATTTAAAAGCGTCTGATTTAAGTACAGAGAGCACCGCATGTTTGATGAATCTTGTCATTGTCTGGCTGAGTAAAGCAATAATATTTGTAAATTTTTAGTGCAAAATTTGTTACATGTTGTATAAACTGGTTACAGTATAGTTGTAAAATGCACGTTGCCAGTTTATTCACTTTGGTGCCAAGAACTTTGCATATTCACGACACTGACAGGCATTCTGAATGTTATACAGCGGTAGGATTGTGGCAGTAATATTGTTGAAAATAGTACAGTGCCACCTCCTTTCTAGAGAGCAAACGATGCACAAATCCACACAATGCTTCCCGGTGATAAGGATTCATTTCTGTAGGATACACTTGGATCTGTTTCTAGACATGGAGTTCCTGCATTATCTATACAACGAATGAACGTAGCAGTCAGACAGCGAACCCACTGAGCATCCCTGTCACAGCCGCCTGGGCACATGCCCATCACATGCTTCACTGCCCACTTTCTCCAACCTTCCTCCCCTCGCTGCAGTGGACTCTTCCACTGGGAGGAGGCAGATCGGGGATCAGGGGTCAGTGGAGAATATATGGGTCAGTGCGCTGTCACTAAGCGTTGCCATCGGTGATACAGACTTTGACGTCAGGCGGGGCCACAACAAACCAACGATCAAAGTTCCCTGATATTAGTTTGTCCCACTTGACTGACTGTAGGTTGTGAGAAGAAACATCTCAAGAGGAGACAGGCAGCAATTATGACCCCACACTCTCCTACAGAGTCCCTAGAATAGTGAAGGTTGCATGTGGTGTGGGCATTTTTACAGAGCTCTTTAGTGTCAGATAATTTAGTACAGTTAGTGTTTTATGTAGTTGATACATTGAACTATCAATGCATTACGATAGTTGATGTGATGAATGTGTACTAGTGATAGTACATTGAACTATCAACAGTTATCGTTGATAGTACCTTGAACGATCAATAGTGATGACAGTTGGGAGACAGACCAGAATGGCTACTTGTGCCACACAAAACAGGATTTTTCGATTTCGTTGAGTTATTTTACTTATTTACCGACCTAACATCAACACTCATCAAATGTAGCAGTTTCATTCCAGGATTCACCATTTTGAATCAACTGCTTCTCAGACCGCGAGATGGTGTCACACTTAAATTATGATTTTAGACTGTTTCCTGGGTAATCGCTGTTCCATGATACCATTGCAGCACTGTCGCAATAGTATTGCAATAACAATACTACAACTACCGCTATATTTACACCACTGCAATAGTAAAACTACTGTATCTGATAATATTTGATGGCTTGCTTAAATAAATGAGCAAAACAGCTTTCAGTCACTGACCTTGGTCGAAATTGAGGGTATCAGTTTTGGATGTGTTATTTGGATAATTTTTTTATTTGCTGTGAAATTTTAAAGAAAATCATTGGACACATTTTCTACATAGCCCAGGATATGCAATCATGACCACCGATGGAAAGTTGACTGGTTTTAACCCCCTCCCTGTGAACATTTTGCGGCACCCTGTCAGCCACCAGGCACTGTTACATGCCATGTTTTATCAGGTATTATTCTGTCTCTTACACAAGCGGATGATATGATAATGCTATGATGTTAAGCATTTCTGGATCTAACTTTTGGAACATCCTCTTCTACTACTGCAGTATCATAACATATACGTCTGAATAAATTATTACATTGGATTAGAGCACAAAGTTATTGCATAATTAGAAATTCACAAGAAGTAACTTTGAATATGAGTTGACTTTAATACAAAACTTATATATAAGTGTTGGATCACTAAGAAAGAATGCTCAGCAACAGTAGCTTGTAAATATACACAAACAACTTTTATCCTGTATAAAATAAAAGAAATGGTGATATTAGGAAAGTTAGTTGATATGGTTAATTGATTAGTTATTAATTATTAGTCTGTTTTAATATTAGTAAAAATAAATATACTCCTGTCAGGTAATCAATTACAATTCATGGTTCAACATAAAAATCAACTTAAGAATCGTGTTTTTTTACACATATTTGTGTGGAATTCATGTTGTGATTCAGTAACTGCCGATTTAATTTTTGTTGACTTATATTCCGATGGCTTACACATGACCATATGGCCCAATAGACAGGGAAGCACTAAACCATGACCTGCCTGGATGGTGCCTCAGCCCACAGCTAAACCCAATCTGTCTTCCCCGTCACACTGGGTACATAATGCCAGCATTAATTTATTCTCTGCTCTAGAAACCTTTTTTCCCAGCTTTGGTTTCTGTTGCTATGGTGACGTTCTCTTCCTGGCCCCGGTGCTGGTAGGAGGCGGGTCTTGTTTGTGTCCCTAACTATGGGGGAGTCAAATGCCTCACATAGTTTTTTGTGGGGCTATGCAACCCAGAAACCCTGTTAGGGTTTGTGGTATATTGTATGGTATTTGTGGGGGTGGGTTTGGAAGGTTGTATGCTTGCCTGCATTCTGTGTTCATTCTCGGATCATTGGGAGTGTTTGGGCATGGTAAAATGTAGCATGACGCACATGCATTTTCATTGCTTAGGTTTATATCAGACATAAATATTTGTAATAATTCCTTTTTTGTGATGATGTTGTCATTGTAAAAATGGTGGAAGTGTTGGTGTCTATTTGTATCAAATTTTATTTTGTGACAACATCAACAAAATGACATGATACTTAAAATAATTGTATAAATAATAATTATGTGTTGCGTGGTGGGCACATGGTCATATGGTGGGCACATGGTGGGTTGTCATCTTCCTGTGAATCATCACGCATTGGTGCAGTGGCTAGAGCTTCGGACTCTCGACCAAGAGAACCCGGTGTTATATGAAATATGCACCCGGTTCACAACTTATACAACCAGTGTAAACCCGGTTATTGTTATTATTAGTTTGATACTAACAAGAACTTAACAAAATAACGTGCCTTGTTACAATGTACGGTTTTATTTGTTGATGTTTTCTCTTGATAATCGATGTAGTTTTGGAAGTTAGAGCAGTCTTCCTCACTTATGCGTGCTAGTATGCTAGATGCTTTGGCTTGTTTATAAATGTCACATTGGGAGATCTCCTAAAGCTAAGCTAAGGATATCGAGGAAGCCACAATTCAGTTTGGAAGGCTCCTGAATTTGTTTCGGTGGCAGGAAACCTGACCGTGGTGATGATAGTAGCATTGGAATAACCAATAGGCAGCGGATGGAACTGAGCATTACTTCGAAGACACTTAATTGTGTGTTGTGTCTACCCCGATTTCTACATTATGACAGTTGTGCCTAAATATATACTTCAATGTGTTTATTCCATTATTCCATATCATTTCAGGAATGTAATGTCACAAATAGTGCTCGCTCAGGTTTGAATCTGTGTGCGTCGCTGCAGTCACGGGTTACTGCACGCCACACTTGAAACAAGCAATATTAATCAATTGCATGTTGACACAAACCGGACCAAAAATGCCCTCAAATCAATATTTTATAACAATGTACCGATATCTGAAGCAATATGGAATGATCGCATACACACACTGAGGTATTTATTGGGTTCGATTGTTAAATGAGCGACTGGCGCGATTGGCCCCGGGATGGGAGTCAGGATCGGAGTGCTTGCATTCTCTGTTGCTACCATTGATGCCAGATGATCCGTAATTTGTTTGGTGATAACATGCGCCACATGGACGATTAGGCACCCTTCAGAATTGGGAAGCATACGCCTACAGGAATGGTTATTTGGAAGGATTCGTGAAAAGAAATACCAAATGAACTGATTCGGTAATAAACTACCAAGTTAAAGACATTTATATACAATATATATTTTTGTTATAGGTCATTGATATGATTATTTTGCATGTGTCCAGGTACTGTTTCTATGTGTATAGGACGCAGGATCTTGCGCCCCGTAAACCCCTGCATCCATAGTGATTTCTTTGAGGCGATGTACCGGTGTTGACATACTTCATACTGTACTCTGGGACAGTTGTCTGTGTCTAGACATGAGGCAGGTAGAATGAAATAAGCAAGTCTTCTACTACGACTATCTATCAAAATGTGAAGTAGATTAGACAACAACCTCACAAGTAGGACCCCATTAAAGTTAAACAATGTCTTGATTATGAACTGTTTATCAATATTAAATCAAGATTGTATAGATGGACAAACGTGACTGGCTTTCAAAATTTGAGGGTTCTGGTTGGTCGTAAAAGAGGGTTTAACTGGTCATATAAGTAAACCACGAAGGCTGAGTGACATCCCAGTGTTTTTTGACAGTTTTATCATGTTATTCTTAACGGATGTTTTCTTCCTGCTATAAATATTCTGTGGCATTGAAATAGCCAAAAGAACATACCTGAGTGTATTAAAATGACAGTAAAAACTGACGATATGGTCACATCACAGATGGGTATAAAATTATATTGCACACTCGTCAACATGGCAACATTTTGTTATATACCTTTATATCACTACTTGTCAGCCAGCTTCACACAGATTAAGTTATTATTCTTTCAACAAAGAATAATAATTCACTGCCAAAAAGCATATTGCTGCTTTGGAATAAATACTGTGAAGTGGCTGGTAGAATTTTTAAGGGGGTCATGTAATCAGCTCGCTCCCTCAAGGGTAGATTTTATGACACGAAAATAATTCTGGATATAAAATTAAAATATGGTACACAGTTTTATAAGAAGCACCCGATCACATGCTAAGGCTAGTGTTTTGTCCCGTGATGCAGCTGTGTATTTTTTTAACCTTTGCAATTTGCTCTTCTTTGCAGAGTGTATCACACAACATGCTGTGATAAGAACGACCTGAAATTTTCCACACCCCTAGTGCTGCCCTCTACATTGGAAACATGGCAAACATCGAAGTGAGTGTGAAACAGGAACTCTCTGACAGAACCACAATGCAGCTGAAGCACTCCCAGGCGAGCCCACCAGATGGTGTCGCTGATGTCAAACTGAAGGTCGCCGCGACGACGGCTGTAGCGCTATCGACCGCCGCCACGTTACACAAGGGCGTCGCGTTCATCAACGGAGTCGTAGTGCCAGTGGCGCCACCTTGTGTCACGTCATCGATCCAGAGCAGTCCAGTGCTCATTATCCCACAGCCGTTCTCGGCACAGCATCTCATGCCATTCTATGGCCCGCAGTTCCCAGCAGGCATTGCAGCAAGCGTAACGCCGAAGCCCATCACCACTCCGGAAGTGTTGGACCTGTCGCGGTCGACGCCGAAGAGTTCGTCTTCAAGTCCGTCACCAGGGAAGACTGACAGCGATGCAGCCGCGAAGGAGCAACATCCCCTCTCCCCCCTTCCCTGGACGGAGGGGGAGGAGGAGGAAGAGGCAGGTCGTAGTGCTGAGGACATGGACCGCGACGACAAGGACGGGCTGGTGATGGGGGAGGACGACGGCAGGAACCAGGGTGGCAACAGAGGTGAGTGGCATACAAAACTATCACACTGGATTTACGTATATATGTGGACGTTTGTTTAAAACTGTTCAGAATTTATTATGTTTAGAGAATACATCGTCTTCTTCTATACATCAACTGGTCTGTTCCGCCCGTTTGGTGATACTTCCCCTTCCTCTGCTGTTGTCTTCCACTCCTGGCTATTCAATCCTACCCTTTTCAGGTCTTTCAATAGATAATATCTTATCAACTTTCCTTCTACCACCCAGTAGAAAATGCTGAAAACGTATTTCATCTTGTCTGCTCTATCTCAAATGCAGAACATTTAAATTCAAAACCACAATAGTACTTTTGTAATAATTTCAGAAAACTGCTAAAACAATAGTGTTTAAAACATCAAAGTTCTGTTAATTTTGCATTGTTTGTTGACTTTTGTACTTGTATCCTAATACCTGGACCACATTTTATAATTATATAACCAAGTTCTTTCTACTTGTAAACTTATGAAGCCTTAGTTCACACAGGAAGTAGTTCACAATACCTCTTCTGCAGAAGAGTTCTACCCCACCATCACAGTCCACTTACTAATAAATCAACTGCTGTATCTGAATGGCACATTCAAGAAAGAGGGCCAGTGGACAAAATTCTCTTCTGGGACCAGAAAGTGTTACCCTGTGTCTCGCTAGATTAAACCTTCCCAGTCTTGTTCCTGACTGCTGCTGGTGAATCGTCTACGGTGTTATGCATCTCGGCTGTGGCTGAATCCAGGCAGGAGTTTGTCATGAGTCAGCTTGGTTGCTCGGCCTAGAAGCATCAGAGCTCTCGCTCAAAGACCCAGCACTCGACAAGTTTGATGTCGTAATCTGCCGTTCATTGCGCAGATAAAATTGATCATTCGCTTTTTCATTGTTGCACAATACCACCTTTCTTGGAATTCTCCTAAATCTAGGCTACAGCCATTTGTCAAGAGGACCCATCAGTTGTGAAGAAATGGATGGGTACTGATGGATGGGTACTGATGGATGGGTACTGATGGATGGGTACTGATGGATGGGTACTGATGGATGGGTACTGATGGATGGGTACTGATGAATGGGTACTGATGGATGGGTACTGATGGATGGGTACTGATGGATGGGTACTGATGGATAGGTACTGATGGATGGGTACTGTATACATGCATGTGTGTATGCCCGCGTATGTCTGTGAAGTAGAACTCGGTGGGATGCTAACTTAGTGTTCAGGTGTCACATTTAATTTGTCATTGGAATTCTGAGTTATGATCTCTGTTTCGCTAATTATAAACATACAAAGTTTGTTCTTTGTAAAAGGTTTCACTCGGTAAACATAACCATTCATGCACGTGCTTACAGTGCTTTATAAGGAACTTATTTATAAACAGTTAGACAGTATTGTTTTTGATACCACCATACTTGCTAAGATTACAATGTCATGTTAAAATGTTTTGCCAATATATCGATAAACAATGTCACATATCGATATACCGTGTCGCAGGTTGCATTATATGAATACATTTAATAATTGTTACTACCCTACATTGCAGGGGGCAAGAACATCAACCAGTATGGGAGGGTGTTCACCAATGGGCGCCCCCTTCCGGACCACCTGCGGGTGCACATCCTACAACTTGCCCTTCAGGGGGTACGACCTTGTGAGATCAGTCGCAAGTTGCAGGTTTCACATGGCTGCGTCAGCAAGATCCTCAATAGGTGAGTAACAACTAAGTTGTTGATGTAATTTCCGTAGTACGACACTGGTTTTGGTGGTAAGTGCAGTAAGCACTATTATTATAAAGAGGGTATGTGTCGTTTTAATTCGATCTTCCATGTCGAAAGGTGTACAAAAATTCTAAAAATAAAATTTGTGTAGTACATATGTCTTATAAAGATCTTTAAGTTTCATTTAACTGTATTAGTCCTAGATCATCAGTTACGGTGGAATAGAGGCATATTAGTTGTCTAACCAAGTCACTTCTAGTTGGTATTTGAATTATTGTTATTTTGTTTTGAATTTTTCATGGAAACGGTCTTAAATTCTTTGAATTATTGGTCCTATAAATTTTGATGTGACTGAAGCTACAAAACCAGGCACTATGTAGTTAATGTTGTAATTACAGTATATTATATTATTATTATAACATACTTTTAATGGTCTTTTTCTTCTCGACTGTTATGTAATGAATACCCACAGTGTATCGCACAGAGTACCCACAGGGTGCGTTAAGTACTATGGCCTATATTACAATAACAGTCAAAATGCACTGGTGTATTATGAGGGCTTACACTTATCAAAATTTAACCTGTGTCGCATGTCACTGATGTGACGTATCGATCACTTACAATTAGATCTCATAGAGTATGTGGATCACAGAGCTCAATTTTCAGACCTATTTGTTAGGATAACGGAAGATAGGTGATCTTTTTACTTTTCTATTTGTTGAGTTGCCTTGGCACAAAATCTGAATTTGTACAGAAATTAGGATTTAGCCCAGGTGAAATACCATAAGAAGAGCAAAGGAATAAATGGTCAAGCTTCAAGTTCAAATAGCAGTTAGGTTAAAAAAGGTAAATTATTTCAAGAAATATTTGCGGATAAGTAACTGGGAATACTCTGTTAACCACTGTCATCAGGAAATTGATTTCAGCTCTTTCTCAAGGTGCAGATATTTTATTGTTCGCAGACTCTGTGTTTTATTTTCACCATGTTTTGCTTTTAAGGATTGCAGCAAGAACAAAAATGGTACACTGTTCCACCAGCAGATGTCACTGATCCATGTTTCATGTTAGTAAAATCCTCGTATTTAGACGTTCGGTGTCGGGGATGCAGTCTTGCACAAGGGACAGGTGGATGGGAAACTACAGCCACCTGGTGGCTACTTCTAGAATCAATGTGAAATGTTTAACCTCTTTATTTTATTACACTGGCATGGGTTTCTTGACTTTTCGTAATGGGAATATGGCATGGATTTTCATAATGTGACTAGGACGATAATATATAGAATATTTTTCATACTCTACTTTAAAAAAAATGATAAAAAGTAAACTATAATTGGGATACATTTCAATAAATAATACTTGACGAGCTGTGAAATTCATGTCAGTGCAATAGTGGTGGGTGGACCTAAAACTATCACACCTCTTCTGTGACACTAACAAAGCTTTGTTTTCAGGCAGAACTTGTTACTAATGACTGACTGTTGGAATCTAACATTGTGTAGTTGTGTACGTCTCACACTTGTAATTCACACACTGCTGCTACATACGCAGGACACGGTTGAATATTCACTGGCTAATAATGCACAAGAAGATATGCTATAAGTCTAACTCACTGGCACTTGTATTCGTGGGAAAATCTAGGGTTTAGATCAGTCGCTGAATCTTAAATATTAACGTAGAAACATTGGTAATATTGGTATTATAATACGTCTTGTGACTGTGTTTTATTGTGTGACTGCTGAAGGTTTTATAATTGTAAACTGTTTGTCATTTTCTGTGCATTTGAAGATGTTTGTTGGACAAATCTTGTGGCAAAAATGTTGACGTTATCTGAATGTTTTATTTCGGAATTGACAAATAACATTTGCTATGGAGTGTCATAATGACCAATCACATGAGACAAGCAGGACATGCTTTAAGAATGTACAACAGGATGAATATATAAACGATCACATCAGTTTCCATAGCGACATGTTCATGCTCCAAGTGCTTTTGCAGTTGTTGCATAAGAATGTGTAAATAGGTCGTTGCCATGGAGATAGCTTCTTCGGCGTGATGACATTTTTGATTCATACAGTTCCGCCAAGACAGAAATGACTGGTTAAGATTCCATTCAATTATTGGTGCTGCCAGATTATAAAACTGCTGTGCAACACTTTTGGAGAACTGATGGTGCCATCTAGTGGACTAAGGTTGAACTCTCCTTA
Organism: Paraescarpia echinospica; assembly: GCA_020002185.1. Taxonomy (NCBI): domain Eukaryota; kingdom Metazoa; phylum Annelida; class Polychaeta; order Sabellida; family Siboglinidae; genus Paraescarpia; species Paraescarpia echinospica. Next base: position 67,511,838 of record CM034537.1, on the reverse strand, counting down.
GACAGTAGAGCTTCTAATTAAACAACATAGTTTATGTTCATGCAAACAGATTGAAATAAAGATGAACAGTAAAACATTAGTTGTTCTGTAAATATTAATTTATACTTAACAATATGGTTGCTGCTGAGATGCAGTGTTTTAAGGCCAGACACCCCTGGTAAAATGGTGTTTTTTGACAAAAAATACTGAATATGGTTTTCTTCCAGATTATTATACCTTTGTATGCATATTATCAATACAGTTCACTTCTATGACAATTACGTACCTCTAAGTGAGTTTTAATCATGGATTAAGCATGTCGATATCATGTAATGAAATCAATTATGCAATCTTTGACAGCCATTTTCTCAAAAACATTTTTCTTCAAATTTCTGCATTTGGAAACGAGCTATCTCGGGGAATCATTAAGCTATATAAATAGTGTTTTCAGTGTTGCATTCAGCATATTCTACTGTGTTCAATGATCAGACACTTTTTTAAAATCATGAATAGTTTGAAAGATATAGCCATATTTGTTGCCAAAAAACAAGATTTTTTTTCGTATTTTACAAAAAAATTAATTAAAAATTAAAAACACAACATTTCAAAAAATGCTCTGATCATTGCACAATATAATATATAGAGAACATGGATTTGCAAAAATTAGAACTATATGGGTTCAATAAAAAATGGCAGTGTTTCCAAATTTGCCAATATTTGCTCAAAATGGTGGAAACGGGGGTCTGGCTGAAAAAAGTTCAAGATATATTTTACTCAGTAAGACCCATTTCATGCATTGGGCAGAAAAAATTGAACTGTTTGCACAAATAAAAAAATAATCATATCTACCTGCCGTGTCTGGCCTTAAGACACATGCAGATTACTGTTTTGTCAAATTTTAGTTACATATAATACAAAACATTTTTGCTGTATTTGCTACACTGTCAATCAATTGTTTGATCATAATTTCTTTCCCAGTATTATGTTTGGCTCAGCCACAAGGTAAGAAGTATTTGTATCAATGTGTAAAAAACATTGAATATGTTTCTTTAATAGGTCTTAAGTTGTGACCCATCAAATACAAACTGCACTGATGCAGCTGAACACTGTTAATGGTGAAGTTTAAAACAAATAACAACTAATACGTCAAACTCAAATGTGTGGTCTTGTGTTGTTTTAGATATCGCAAAACTGGAAGTATCAACCCCGGACAGATCGGAGGAAGTAAGCCAAAGGTTACAACCCCTGACGTTGTCAACAAAGTGCGGCTGTTCAAGGCCGAGAATCCTCAAATGTTCGCGTGGGAAATACGACAGAGGTTTGTGTTGGCATTGCCCTCTGCTATCATCACAGATAATGCTGCCATTTTATGTGTCAAATATGATTTTGGTGTAAGTGCTGTACATCATTTAAAAAACAATATCTAAATGACAGTCTTGAAAACACAGACAGATCAATCAATCGATGTGTTTATTTTCCCAACACAATAGTACAGTTCATAGTAATTGAAAAGTAATTCACACTGTTAAAAAAAGGATTAAGTAATAATAATAACTAGTAATAACGTTTATTCATAAAGTATGATAGTTCTGGAATCTGCTCTACTAAGGGATGGTCTCATGTGTCAGGGCTATTAGCACCAGTTTGCATTAACATGTTTCACTCAATAGGTGACACCACTGTAGCAATTTATTTCTTCCTGTGATATGTGGTGATTTCCAAATTTCCCTTAACAGTTTTTCTATACCGTCATCTCTATCAAATAAAAAATTTCATTTTGACATATCCAAATGAATGTTTACCTGGTAAAGACTTTCGTCTGATGTGTCACATCGACTTCTTCAGTACCTATGACACTGTATGACATCATCTCTATTGTTAGTCCTCCTACTTACCCTTGTGTGTTCCCCTTGTCCCAGGCTGCTTGAACAAGGGACGTGTAATGAGGGGAATATTCCAAGCATCAGTTCCATCAACCGCATCATCCGGGACAAGTCCCTCTCCCAACGGTGTCGCTACGGCATGGGGCCCAAGGACTATGATGAGGTATGTCCTTATATGGTCATGAGCATCATTGTACGGAAGATGTCGCTTTTCGTCACCTTTTTACGATCTAGCTTTCATTCGTAGTTGAAGTTAAAAGTCTACAGTATGTAATCATGTATTTGAATTTACTGTAATAACATTCAGATTACACCGGCATTTTATGTTTGGAACTTTCCTAGCGTTTGGTGCTAAAAATAAACTAATGTATGTTTCTGTGTGTATCTGTGCGTGAGCAGTAATTTTATGTATAATTTTACTCTATTGTCAACAAGTGCAGTACCCGAATGTAGTAATTTCTTTACCTGAATAAACAAAATAAAATCCACACATATACAGACGTACACACACCAGTAATTGATACAAACTGTGGAAATTAAATATTTAATCAGTCATAATTGATCTATAAAATATGCTATATAATTAATTACATTATGTAGGATAAATTATGACAGTTTTTATTATTAAGGAATACACCCACTTCAAAGAAATATAAATGGGTTGAAACAATTCCATCTATTAACGTTGCAAAGCATTGTTTCATTGCCGGTTTCTCAGACACTTGTGGTGCTACTGTACTATGTGACGTCGTGTAAAAAACTCATTACCACACTGTCTGCATCATTTCCCAGCGTCTCTCGCATGGTGTTAATTATGCATGGTGTTTTCGTTTCTGCAGTACGGCTACTGCGACAGTGATGACATTGACGGTGATGACAGCGCCTGTGACAGCTCCTCCGACACGACGCCGCAGTCTCCCGGCACCCCGAAGATAAAGAAAACATCAAGTCGGCCAACGTCGACGAAGCCTCCTGCCCTAGTGGCCCAGCTGATGCTCCGAGACATGGCACGCATTGCTGAGCACGCCAACCTGGTTGCTAAGCAACCATCTCTGGCTGAGACGGAAACGGAGCAGCAGGATAAACAGGAATCAAATGCGGACGATGGGAAGTCGCCACAGACACCAGAGGGTGCCGCAGAAGCGAGTGAGACAGAGGGCAAGAACGGGAGTCAGAATTTGTCGCTGCAGTATCAGGAGATGTTCAAGAGACTTGTGCAGGTGATTGCGAAGGATCCGGCGGTGGTAGCGACCACTGACGCCCCCAAGCAGCAGGCTGACGTACCGTCGTCTAGTGTGAATGAAAAAGAGGACATGGCACAGGATCAGATGGTGCCACCTTGTGACACCGCTGAGCTGGTGGAGCAGGCCACAAAAGACGAGAGTTTAGTGAACGGCGCTGCAAGTTCGTCTACGACATCAGAGGAGAACGTGATGCGTAAACCAAGGAAAGGCACTCCCATCAAACTGGAAACAACTCCGGCTCCTGCGAAGAAACAGGAAGAAGTGACGGACTTGTCAGTGAAACAGAACCTGCAGCAGTCTCTCGACACCTCCGAAGCAAATGTCTCCAAGACCCCAGCCCCTGGTACGACAGTGCATCCAGCAAAGGCACACACACGGTCATGTGACCCCACGCCATCTGGTGTCACCCCGCTCGATCTGAGCACGCCGAAAGGGAGCAGCGCGGGAGTTGGGGGCTGCAGGAATGTTGCCCCGACTCCTGAGGAACCGGAGGACATGAGTCTGAAGTCACAGGCTCACAGTCCAGTGATGCCTGACGACGACGGAAAGAACGTCCCCAAAAGTCAGACACTCCTGCTCAACGGCAAGAAGTATGAGATCGTTCCGCTCGGAGACGGTCGTTGGATCTCGCAGAACGAGTACGAACTCCTGCGAGGTTTGGGTGAGATTTCAGGCAGCAGCAACGAGAAATTCACAAAAGACAGTAACCGAATCGACAGCGGGACAGTGCCAAAGACGTGTGCGCAACAGAAAACGGCCGCAAAAACTTTGAAACGCCAGCTCGTCGGTGGTAGTTCCAACGATTCGTGCACGAAACGTCAATGCAACAAACCTGTTGATGCTCTCGGGAACAAGACCGCTATCAACATGACAAAAAGTCACCCCGATAAAAACGGGAACGAGACAAGTGACCAGAACGGTAATCAGCCGATGGATGGGGTCATGACCTCGTGCAGTGGTAACCTTGACCCCCATCGTCTCATCGACAAGGACATGCAGAAGTACACATGTCTGACACAGCTGCTGAAGCCGCAGCAATAAGTCCTGTGGAGCTTCGCACGAAAGCTGTCAGGAACAGGTACAGATAACTTCATCGTGTGTGGTATTCATATCTTCTCTCAGATACTCGACGTAATAAGTCATTGAGGCATGCTTGCTGTTACGGCGTCGCGTATATCTGAATCGAGGGGAGCGTTGTACTGAGAAAATGACCTCAATACGAATATCCATCATTACACTCAATCTGTTGTTAAATTTAAGCAAAAAGACACCGCTGTATCACTGAGGATACTATTTCCGTGACACACCGGTGAAAGTGTCCCGGCGGCGCACCCTGGTGTTGACAGTGTTCAGTATACAAGATCACTGCTAAGGAGAAAAATTTATTGGAAAGAGCCAAATCAGGCTATGAGCTTGTGTTAGTAAAACGGTCCCCTCATCTTCATACGTGTAATTGCATCTGGAATAAATATCACACACTGATCCAAGATCAGTAGTTCAAAGAGTGACTTTGTGTGTGCAGAAACAACACACTTCATGAACAGGTTATCAATTAAGTAATAGCATGTTTCATTGTTTATTCTAATAACATTTGCGATTTCTAATGCTGCGATATAATGTGTTGTTTAGTGTAAGAGTTGTTATGAGTTGATGTACAAGCGTTCAAAGTTTGGGAGGGATAGTCGTGTGCGAGGGTAGACTCGTGCAGTGCAACAGGTGGACACTAGGTGGCAGCAGCATAGAGCGTACAGACCACCATCATTTCTTTGTCAACTGGAAGTCAGGTTTTTAGGTGACACTTTTGAGGATTAAGTTGACAGACTTTGCTGGGCATACACTTGACGATGACTGCATTTGTGACAGAATTGTGGTAAACTTTGACCTCAAGTCCGTCTGTTCAGTGATAATAACCTGTTGAGTGTGCATAAAATCAGTGTGAATTTCTTACTTGGATTTACGTTGAAATGCACTTGGTTGTCACGATGTGTCAAAGTTCAGTGTGATCATGTGAATATCACGTGTCACTTGGAGGTTGCCTCTGTGTGGAATCTGTCTTTGTTTGTTACTGTCTCGTGTTTGTCAGGATTTCTTGATTAGGATCAACTATGTGCCAAAAGCTTCAAATCAAAGTTGGCCATAACGAGGTGTTATTGTCCTGTGCAGAATTTTGTGTCAAGGATCGGTAGCTAGAATTTTCTGCTGCATTTCAGTTCCTCTGTATGGGAATAGTTCCTTTAACATACCATATACGTTTGTTGCTGTAATTCTATATAGATTCTGACTAGTTATTTATGTGTATCCGAGATCAAGTATAAAGTTACATTAATTGCTGTGTGCTGGATATCGTTTAATCAACCATACATCGAGAGATGATGATTTGCCATTCAAATTCCTTTTATTTTGTAGTGTGGAGAAAACTACCTGTACATTTGTGTGACATACCGGGTAGTAGTAGACTGTTGCATGATTACTGTTTCCTCAGTACAACCTTAAAGAGGTATGGTCTTAAAATGATGTGGATGAGGATGTGAAAGTGACATAGCAGTCACTTATATATGGTGCTGTGTATACTTCATGAATTTATGAAGTAATGACATAATAATTGTACGACGCGTTCAGTTTTTTTAGAAACTGTCTTTAACACAGTTTTGTCTAGACTTTGTACGGTGTCATGTGTTTATGTTGTGGACATTTGTGATATCCAGTGTATGCGAGTTGTTTACATTTCTTGTTTATATGTACTGTTAGCAATCCTGATTTGCCAAATCAATGACTTAAATATGCAGTATTAAACTGGTTCAGATAACATGGTATACCTCTTGAGAACAATGCGTGTTTTCAAAAACAACAGTAGTGAATATAAAATGCATACACAAACATGCACACACGCATGCAAACACACACATGCACAAGGTCTCATTCTTGTTTTATGATCAATTTCTATGACAATGCACACCTTTGAATAACGTGAATGTGTTTATTAAGAGTCAGTCTTTTAGCAACTGTAGTTTAGCCACTGCACATGTTTGCATTTTTATAATATTTGACATTTCTAATTGTCTTAACCAGTCGGCTGCCAATAATTGCAGACACATTGAGGGCGTTTTGAGTGTTGCGATATAGACTCACCATAATAGGCAGTTGTATTACTTCAAATCTAGATGAACGTTTTTGATGTGATGCGTCACAAAACGGCAGTTATTTATTACGTGTCATTTTACATAATTTGTGTCAGTGCATGTGAGATTTTTATGGTCGTCTTCTGGTCGTGTAACATTTGTTGGTCAAAAACATAGATGTTATTACATTGGAAGGAATTTTTACTTAAATCTACAGTTCTTACCAACAGCACGTACAATCCTGTCACTCCTTATTACTATCTGTGTAACGTCTAATGACTAAGCAAATGTTTAGAAATCATTTTGGCATATTACTGGAGATACACTCTAGTTGTACAATCCAGTCATTGGAGTGAGCTATACATTTCTACTATAAAACCAGGAACACAGACCACAGAATTGTAAACATAAATGGCTACATAATTTAAACTGTGCAACAATGTATAATCACAGGAGATACTAATGTTGAGGCATCAACAAGACAGCAGGTTCAATCTGTTTGTAAGTGTCACATTATATTATGACACATTATCTGCTGTTGTTTGTAATCAACATTCTTGAATTATGTCTGTTCAGTAGCCATTTTCAACTTGGCACATCAGTTCAACATTTTGACTTTGCATGCATTTTATGCTCTTGCTATTATCATCCGTTTGTAATAATAATAAGAGTTTGTTTCACAAATGCATGCCATGTTAGATGCTAGAAACCTGGTTTAATTCAGTAAGACACGTGCACATGTGCATTCATCAGGTTTCATTTTACATAACTTGTTTAATACCAGGATGATGACTTTGGTAGAATTATACAGTGTTGGTATCAAATGTCAGTTCAATCTTATCTTTAATTGTCAACTTTTATCTACATTATTTCTCCCTATGAAGGGGTTTGGTTGTGTTTGCTAACTTTGCATCAACACTGTCTGTACAGACAAGCTGTTTTGTTAGTATTTCTACCTAAGATGCAAGACACAATTTCAGTGTTGACTTACCGAGTCTTGCTCTTGGTTTCCCGTACTACTGTTCAAATAGTTGGCGTTCAAAAAAGTGGACAAGAATCCACAGCTGGTGAAAGCGAGGGGGGTTGGCTTTTAATCCAGTATTATGTTGTTGTAAATTGTTGTGGACTATTTGCCAAAATAGGCATTGTTCCTGCTAGTGAGCAAGGATGCATTGGCAACATTTAATTGCTCTTATAGCTTCAAGTTTAAATATTCATCTTTGTATCGGTCTTGTGGTTCAGCTGGCTGTTCAACAAGTCTTACCCTCTGTCATTCCTCTTTCAAGTTCCTACTTGATGAAATATTTTCCCTTGTCTCATTGCAGACTCATTTAGTGAAAAATCAGACTTCTTTAATATCCATTACAGCATGTTGACTTTGTGCAAATGTGTTATAGCTTTACTTACTTTTGATGAAATCACCAAATGTGTTACAGCTGTACTTAGTTTTGATGAAATCACCAAATGTGTTATAGCTCTACTTACTTTTGATGACATCACCAAATGTGTTATAGCTGTACTTACTTTTGATGACATCACCAAATGTGTTATAGCTGTACTTACTTTTGATGAAATCACCAAATGTGTTACAGCTGTACTTAGTTTTGATGAAATCACCAAATGTGTTACAGCTGTACTTACTTTTGATGAAATCACCAAATGTGTTACAGCTGTACTTAGTTTTGATGAAATCACCAAATGTGTTACATCTGTACTTACTTTTGATGAAATCACCAAATGTGTTACAGCTGTACTTAGTTTTGATGAAATCACCAAATGTGTTACAGCTGTACTTAGTTTTGATGAAATCACCAAATGTGTTACAGCTGTACTTAGTTTTGATGAAATCACCAAATGTGTTATAGCTGTACTTACTTTTGATGAAATCACCAAATGTGTTACAGCTGTACTTAGTTTTGATGAAATCACCAAATGTGTTACAGCTGTACTTAGTTTTGATGAAATCACCAAATGTGTTACAGCTGTACTTACTTTTGATGAAATCACCAAATGTGTTACAGCTGTTTTGATGAAATCACCAAATGTGTTACAGCTGTACTTAGTTTTGATGAAATCACCAAATGTGTTACAGCTGTACTTACTTTTGATGAAATCACCAAATGTGTTACAGCTGTACTTAGTTTTGATGAAATCACCAAATGTGTTATAGCTGTACTTACTTTTGATGAAATCACCAAATGTGTTATAGCTGTACTTACTTTTGATGAAATCACCAAATGTGTTATAGCTGTACTTACTTGTGATGAAATCACCAAATGTGTTACAGCTGTACTTAGTTTTGATGAAATCACCAAATGTGTTATAGCTGTACTTAGTTTTGATGAAATCACCAAATGTGTTATAGCTGTACTTACTTTTGATGAAATCACCAAATGTGTTATAGCTGTACTTACTTGTGATGAAATCACCAAATGTGTTATAGCTGTACTTACTTTTGATGAAATCACCAAATGTGTTATAGCTGTACTTACTTTTGATGAAATCACCAAATGTGTTATAGCTGTACTTACTTTTGATGAAATCACCAAATGTGTTATAGCTGTACTTACTTTTGATGAAATCACAAAATGTGTTATAGCTGTACTTACTTGTGATGAAATCACCAAATGTGTTATAGCTGTACTTACTTTTGATGAAATCACCAAATGTGTTATAGCTGTACTTACTTTTGATGAAATCATCAAATGTGTTATAGCTGTACTTAGTTTTTAATAAATTATTTTTGATTGGACCCAGTTGAAATTTGTCAAAAAAACCTGGCAAAAGTGCCTCTAAATGCCATTATAAGGCTATTCATATCTAACAATCAAAATCCTTTTTTTCCGATGAAATGTGAAACTGTTCATCAAACTAAAAATTCTAATTTTTTTCAATTGACCGTGAAATGCTGAAAAAGAATAACACTTCTTTCAATGATTTTAACAAAAGTATGCAATCTTTTAATACTAACTCCGTATTACGTAGACCATTCACACTTGAAAGGTTTGAACAACAATGAACCCAATTTGCGATCAGTAGAGTGAGTTTTAAGTGTGTGTTTATACCAATGTGGTATATTAATTTTATCCCTGGCGTTCAGCTTGTTCTGTTTGTTTGTGTTTATACCAATCGTATTTATAAATTGTCGGCTGGCGACGTGTAATAAAACTGTACAATATGATTACAATTTGGTATGATTACAATACCGTGCTATAATTTTATTATTGTTAATTATTAAGATCACACATCACTGTGTGGCATTTTACTAATTATTTTAATTATTACTGTTGTAAATGGTGTTTATTAGTCGAGTCAAGTTCTTGTACATGGCTATTAGAAATGTCACTGTTTCAAGTGTCTTATTAAAATGTATTTTGTATAAATTAATACCTCGTTTTTCATCTGTGTTTCCTGTATCACATTTTATTACCAAGGTTGGCAGCCATACATATTTTAGTTGCACAACTTTCTGCCCATTGGGAAAAGACATCTTACCATGCATTTTCAACCACATATTAGGAGGGTTACAGCCCACCCTACACTTTACCCCACCTCCAAAAAGTATCAAAACTTTGGTGAAATTAATTTTCATCATCAAGTTGTGTTCGATAATATTAGCTGTATATGTTCTGATGACTTATTGCCAAAATGTTTTAAAGAAGCAGAAACATTTGAGATGGGCGAGTGGACTTCGGCACCTGGGAGGAGATACACCAACTATGTCCCCCAGCACCTCGGTGAAGATACACAAACTCTGTCCCCCAAGCACCTGGGTGGAAATACAACAACTCTGTCCCCCGTCACCTGGGAGGAGATACAACAACTCTGTCCCTTGGCACCTGGGTGGAGATACACCAACTCTGTCCCCCAGCACCTGGGTGGAAATACAACAATTCTGGCACCTGGGTGGAGATACACCAACTCTGTCCCACAGCACCTGGGTGGAAATACAACAACTCTGTCCCTTGACACCTTGGTGGAGATACACCAACTCTGTCCCCCCAGCACCTGGGTGGAGATACACAACTCTGTCCCCCGGCACCTGGGTGGTGATACAACAACTCTATCCCTTGGCACCTGGGGGGAGATACAACAACTCTGTCCCTTGGCACCTGGGAGGATATTACAACAACTCTGTCCCCCGGCACCTGGGAGGAGATACAACAACTCAGTCCTTTGGCACCTGGGTGGAGATACAACAATTCTGTCCCTTGGCACCTGGATGGAGATACACCAACTTTGTCCCTTGGTACCTGGGTGGAGATACAACAACTGTCCCTTGGTACCTGGGTGGAGATACAACAACTGTCCCTTGGCACCTGGGAGGAGATAAAACAACTCTGTCACTTGGCACCTGGGTGGAGATATAACAACTCTGTCCCCCCGTCACCTGGGAGGAGATACAACAATTCTGTCCCTTGGCACCTGGGAGGAGATACAACAACTCTGTCCCTCGGCACCTGGGAGGAGATACAACAACTCTGTCCCCTGGCACCTGGGTGGAGATACAACAACTCTGTCCCCTGGCACTTGGGTAGAGATACAACAACTCTGTCCCTCGGCACCTGGGAGGAGATACAACTCTGTCCCTCGGCACCTGGGTAGAGATACAACAACTCTGTCCCTCGGCACCTGGGAGGAGATACAACAACTCTGTCCCCTGGCACCTGGGTGGAGATACAACAACTCTGTCCCCTGGCACCTGGGTAGAGATACAACAACTCTGTCCCTCGGCACCTGGGAGGAGATACAACAACTCTGTCCCCTGGCACCTGGGTGGAGATACAACTCTGTCCCTCGGCAAATGGGTGGAGATACAACAACTCTGTTCCCCGGCACCTGGGTGGAGATACAACAACTCTGTCCATTGGCACCTGGGAGGCGATACAACAACTCTGTCCATTGGCACCTGGGAAGAGATACACCAACTGTGTCTCTTGGCACCTGGGTGGAGATACAACAACTCTGTCCATTGGCACCTGGGAAAAGATACACCAACTGTGTCTCTTGGCACCTGGGTGGAGATACAAATCAAATCAAATCAAATCGTGACATTTATATTGCGCCGTTCCAACAATCGTTGCTCACGGCGCCTTACAGAATGTTCGGGAAAACAGGTAAGTCTTAAGGTTTGATTTAAAATCAGTGTTTGTCATTGTTGTTGCAGTCAGCTTTTGCGGCAGCAAGTTCCATAGTGTTGGGCCTGCCACGCAAAAAGGATCTATCACCCCAGCTACGCGTTGCACGTGGTACACATAGATGATTGTGTTCACTGGAGCGCAACAATCGAGTTGGCTGACGTCGGGTCACACATTTGGTGATATACTGTGGTGCGCAGCCAGTCAGTGCTCGGTGCGTGAGTAGAAGTATCTTATACTCTACTCTAACTGCTATTGGCAGCCAGTGCAGCTTGATCAATAGAGGTGTGACATGACAGAACTTCCTGGCGCCGTCGACAAGGCGAGCCGCCCAGTTCTGTACTCTCTGCAACCGTTCTAGTTGTTTCACAGGCAGTCGGTGGAGTAATGCATTGCCAACGTCAAGTCTGCTGGTAACAAACGCATGTATGACTTGTTCTGTCGCTGCAGGTGTTAGATAACGTCTTATTCTTGCAATATTTCGGAGATGGAAAATTGCAGATTTACAGACCGCAATCACGTGCGTCTCCATCTTCATCTCGGCATCGAACTGTACACCAAGATTCCGTACATTCTGAGTTACAGTGACCAAACAGTCTCCAATGCATAGTGTGCGCAGCTCAATTTTTCTTAGTTGTTGCGCAGAGCCGAACACGATGACTTCTGTCTTTGAGTCATTCAACTTTAAAAAGTTTGTCATCATCCACGTCCTGATCTCCGCTACACATTCTACAACAACTCTGTCCATTGGCACCTGGGAAAAGATACACCAACTGTGTCCCTTGGCACCTGGGTGGAGATACAACAACTCTGTCCTTCGGCACCTGGGAGGAGATAATAATAATAAAAATAATTCCGTTTTTTAATATAGCGCTTTTTAAGTAAGTAAATACTAATCAAAGCGCTTCACATACGAAAATGACGTGTTCACTAAATGCTAAAATATAAATTAATTAAATAAATAAGCTAAGATAAAAATGATAAATAAATATTAAAAAAATAATAATAAATAAATAAATAAAAGAAATATATATATATATATATAAATACAGAAATAAAAATAAATAAATTAGGGTGTAAAAATACAATTTCAAACAATGAAATTAAAAACCAATCAATACTATAAAATAGAAACCAGTGTCATTTAGATGTGGCAGCAGTGTTTGCATCAACGCATGTAGTGCAGGCGAAATAGATGGGTTTTAAGTTGTTTCCGGAAAGCTGCCAATGTTCCAACTGATCGCACACACTTTGGCAAGCTATTCCACATATGTGAGCCTGTCACTGCAAAGCTGCCCCGTCCGACAGTTCTCTTAGACACCATCACCGCAAGAAGCGTTGCGTTACTCGCCGATCGCAATGCACGTGTGGGAGCGTTGTGAGCTATCGCACAGTTGAGATAGTTCGGGGCTAAGCCATGCAGGATTTTAAATATGTAAGTACATATCTTGAAAGTAATTCTCATTCTGATCGGCAGCCAATGCAGTGATTGCAGAATTGGTGTGATGTGATCTCGCCGTCTGACGCGGTTGATGAGGCGAGCGGCCGAGTTCTGAGCTCGTTGAAGTCGGTTGGTCTGTCCATTGTTCAATCCACCGAATAGAGCATTGCAGTAGTCGAGGCGACTTAGCACAAGACAGCGTACCGCAGCATGGCACGCGTCTCGCGTCAGCAGGTGACGAATTCTGCCGATCAGGCGTAGATGGTAGTAGGCTGAAGAGCAGTAGCTGGAGACGAGGCGGTCTAACTGCATGTGTCGGTCGAAGTAGCAGCCTAGATTTCTCGCTGCATCTGTTGATTGCAAGGTAAGTCCAGGTAGTTCCAAGCTGGGGCTGCCACAAACACGTAGATTGTGCGTTGACTGCAGCACGATAAACTCAGTTTTGTCATTGTTGAGTTTAAGCTGATGAATCAGCATCCAGGCTCTAATCTCGGCGATGCACTGGATGAGCAGCTGTTTAGCGTTTTCCAGTTCGTCAGACACCATAGGGTTATAGCTGACATATAGCTGGATGTCATCAGCGAATCGGTGGTAAAGCACATGATGTTTTTTGCAGATGTTAGCAATGGGTGTCGTATATGCGTTGAACATCACTGGTCCAAGTACTGAACCCTGAGGTACACCGTGGTAGATGGGGATTGCGTTCGAAGAAGACGAACCAATCGTGACACACCGAGATCTGCCGGTCAAGTATGATCTAAACCAGTCAAGTGCCATACCGCCGATGTTGAATCGTGAAACCAGAGTGTTCAACAATTCGTCAATGTTGATCGTGTCGAATGCTGCACTCGTGTCAAGAAGAACCAGCATGACACCAACTCTGTCCCTCGGCACCTGGGAGGAGATACACCAACTGTGTCTCTTGGCACATGGGAGGAGATACAACAACTCTGTCCCTCGGCACCTGGGAGGAGATACACCAACTCTGTCCCCCGGCACCTGGGAGGAGATGCAACAACCCTGTCCCTCGGCACCTGGGAGGAGATACAACAACTGTGTCTCTTGGCACATGGGTGGAGATACAACAACTCTGTCCCTCGGCACCTGGGTGGAGATACAACAACTCTGTCCCTCGGCACCTGGGTGGAGATACAACAACTCTGTCCCTCGGCACCTGGGTGGAGATACAACAACCCTGTCCCTCGGCACCTGGGAGGAGATGCAACAACCCTGTCCCTCGGCACCTGGGAGGAGATACACCAACTGTGTCACTTGGCACATGGGAGAAGATACACCAACTCTGTCCCCCGGCACCTGGGAGGAGATGCAACAACTCTGTCCCTCGGCACCTGGGTGGAGATACAACAACTCTGTCACTTGGCACATGGGAGAAGATACACCAACTCTGTCCCCCGGCACCTGGGAGGAGATGCAACAACTCTGTCCCTCGGCACCTGGGTGGAGATACACCAACTCTGTCCATTGGCACCTGGGAGGAAATAATACTACTCTGTAATCCAACAGAATGTTTTTATTGTGCTTGAAATGTTGCAAATTGGAGTGTAACAGGGTGGGGAATAGGGGCATCCCTATAACCCTTTAGGTCCACACCTGCAGTGATGGTCTCCAAGAGGTATGTGATTGTTCAACTAACTTCATTTGAAAGCACTAAGTGGTGGTCACATATATTCACAAATTCCCCCAAACCTCGTGCATGTTTCCCAACTCAGCTTTGCAGTTTCATATTACAATGGATGGTTGGTGAGTTGGTTGTCACCACCTATCACAGGAGAAAATAAACTGATACAGTAGTGCCAACTATTGAGTGGAATACACATTAATACACATTGATACTACGCGGATAATTCAGAACCCGTTAGTGTTGTGGGCAATGTATCATGTCATGTCACTTTAATTTTGTGGGATTAGCTGTGGTTTTGGGTCGTTCAAATACACCTCCGACATTCCATGTATTGGTGGGTGGGTGTTGGTTTGAAACCATACGAAATGCTACACGTTATTATGGACATTACAAACTCACAAGACGACCCCTAATGTTTAATAAGACACAGCTGAGAAGATATTTTCTACAAATGTTATTATGGACATTACAAACTCACGAGACGACCCCTAATGTTTAATAAGACACAGCTGAGAAGATATTTTCTACAAATGTTATTATGGACATTACAAACTCACGAGACGACCCCTAATGTTTAATAAGACACAGCTGAGAAGATATTTTCTACAAATGTTATTATGGACATTACAAACTCACGAGACGACCCCTAATGTTTAATAAGACACAGCTGAGGAGATATTTTCTACAAATGTTATTATGGACATTACAAACTCACGAGACGACCCCTAATGTTTAATAAGACAGCTGAGGAGATATTTTCTACAAATGTTCCGACTCTTGTTTTATTTGTAACATTAGTTGTGTGTACGTATTAATAGTTATTTGTAACATTAGTCGTGTGTACGTATTAATAGTTATTTGTAACATTAGTTGTGTGTACGTATTAACAGTTATTTGTAACATTAGTCGTGTGTACGTATTAACAGTTATTTGTAACATTAGTTGTGTGTACGTATTAACAGTTATTTGTAACATTAGTCGTGTGTACGTATTAACAGTTATTTGTAACATTAGTTGTGTGTACGTATTAACAGTTATTTGTAACATTAGTGGTGTGTACGTATTAACAGTTATTTGTAACATTAGTCGTGTGTACGTATTAACAGTTATTTGTAACATTAGTCGTGTGTACGTATTAACAGTTATTTGTAACATTAGTCGTGTGTACGTATTAACATATATTTGTAACATTAGTTGAGTGTAAGTATTAACAGTTATTTGTAACATTAGTCGTGTGTACGTATTAATAGTTATTTGTAACATTAGTTGTGTGTACGTATTAACAGTTATTTGTAACACTAGTTGTGTGTACGTATTAATAGTTATTTGTAACATTAGTTGTGTGTACGTATTAACAGTTATTTGTAACATTAGTCGTGTGTACGTATTAACAGTTATTACTGCACTCTTAGAACGCACTGTTACAAAACAAATGTAGCGGGTCAGTCACATGATAGTTATGTACAGAAACAGATGATAGGAAGTCAGACTGCAAATGAAGAAATGTATCATCAAATTAATCTCTACAACAAACCGTTTATTTACAAGGAGATTTACAATTCGTTGTCGTTTTCGTTCCCATGATACATGACAGAGTTAGTGTTACATGTATCATCAGCTCATAAACATTTTCTATTTCCGTATTCTTGTCCAACCTATAACACGTGATGCAAAATATATGTCTTACCTCTATTTCAGGGGTGTGCCTTACCCCTATTTTATGTGTTAAATATAGGTACCTGAGTTATTGACAGGGGCGTAGCTAGCCATACGCACCTAGGCACGTGCTTCCACATCAATTTGTCAAACCAAAAATTCCATTTAAGACAGTGGCTGCTGGAAGCCCTGGTAACATTATACCCAATGGCAAAGAGAATACTGTCACTAATTTGTAACAATTTATCAATACTTTGATGACACAGGATGAATTTACTAGAAGCAGGCAGCCCTACAAAGCTGCTATCGCTGGTAAACGGCCAGCCGGCAGACAAAGCCGGTGTCTAGGCAAAGCATATAATGTATGTCATCATTCACATGTATCAATTTATCAATATTTGACTACCTTTATTGGGCGAAACAACAGAAGCAGGCAGCCACTATGAAGTCAGTAAGGCGATAGCATTCAAGCCCTCAATGGTGGCATTGACGTAGCCGCACATCGGCAAGAGACATTTTTAAAATAATTTAAATTGTCAAATAATTATTAACGCAGCTGATATTGTTAATGATTAGGTAGCTGGTGGTCAAGTGGGAGAAGTGGTGGTCAAGTGGGAGACGTGGTGGTCAAGTGGGAGAAGTGGTGGTCAAGTGAGAGAAGTGGTGGTCAAGTGGGAGAAATGGTGGTCAAGTGGGAGAAGTGGTGGTCAAGTGGTGGTCAAGGGTGAAGAACATGGGAAAGCCATTGACAAAGAGTAGGCTTTCTCACTGTTACCTGAGAATGATACGTGGCTTAACTACCTGGATGTAGCTTTGGAAAACTGGAAAGCCAATGCCCAACAATAATAAACATACCTTTCTTCGAGCTAACTGGAGACATCCTATTAATTCATCTGTCCATGAATGCAGACACAAATTATTGAAATAATAAAGTAACTTCATCTGTGTCTAAATCTTTAGGAACCAATCTCAGTGACCAATGTAGGAGTCATGTGTTTTTCACCATTATCCCAGTGCCCTTGTTATATTTTATTTCGGCTTCGAAATGCAATTGGATACACAGTTTCGGACTACCAGATCCCCTCTGCATAGGCATCGGGACGTGGTGAATATTGGGGTGGGGCTGAGGGGCGTTGAGGCTCACCAAAACCTTTCAACCTCATCACCCTCATTCTTGTGTTCACCAAAACCTACAACTGCACCATTTTCCCAAAATGTTGGGGTAAAACCATCTCCAAAATTATGGGGACTCAGCCCCCAAGCTCGTGCATCGGGAGCGGGGAGCAGACCCCGGTCCTGACACCTATATACCCTATATAATATTATACAGAAATGTGCTTCCACATGTATTTATGCCCCTGACTGACATCAAATTACCAATTTGGCTGACATGACTAGTTGTAGACATTTATACCCAGGGAATGCGCCAAGTCACTCACACTCAAGACTAGATGATACATCCACACACGCTTAAAACAGGTAGAAATACTCAATGATGTTGAACATTATTAAATATTTTCACCAGCCCCTTAACCAGAAAGGGGACACAGTGTATTATGTTAGTAACTAATAATTTTCATGTTATCTTCAAATTGGCCTGAGGGCAGCCACATTAATCAAACATTCTTGATGAACTCGCCCAATATGTGTTGAACGCGCTGCAATACAGATGAAGTCAGCCAATGCGGATTCTCACTATGTGTCATGATGCAATACGGGTGGGGAAATGTTGACGTCATTAATTGTCCATTTATGTCATATTTGGGCAAATATACAAATACACAGTCAATTCATAATGGTGGTCAGTCCTGTGCTGGGTCATCTGCGTAGTCGAAGCCACTGGTCATGTGACTGCCCAGTCGTAAGCGGCGCTGGGCGTAGCGGACACACTTTGGGCACTTGACCGTGTCCGTCTTGCAGGTCTTGTGATACACTGCCCGGCAGATGTCACACTGCAAACACAACAGGTGCAGGGTCAGGGGTTGGTTTCACAAAGTGTCTGTAATGTATGAAGGTACGTACAGGGACCTTTAACATAGATTACGTAACTCGAAACAATCAGTAAAGATACGCAGTGTTGTGAAAAGTTGCCCAGTTCTTATACAGTGGTGTACCTAAAACTTGTGATCATTCAAAGTATTTTACACTTTACCCCCGACAGACCTGTTCATTCCATCATCAACCCAACTTCTTTATTACACAAAGACTACTCGGTCACATATCCACAAATACTATTGCCGGATGTACGTACATGTATATTGAGAGAGCAGCATTCTAATTACCGTGTCATTTTTGCCAACAGACAGTGCAGACTGGGGAGAGCAGAGGTCAAATGTTCACTGTGACCAAGTAGAACCAAAACACAACCGACCTAGTCACATGGCCAACCTAGTAGCACAAGCAAAGTAGTACCAGAATCAACCCAGTATCACAACCAACCCAGTACCACAACCGATCCAGTACCACAACCAATCCAGTAACACAACCATCCCAGTACCACAACCAACCCAGTACCACAACCAACCCAGTATCACAACCAACCCAGTATCATAACCAACCCAGTATCACAACCAACCCAGTACCACAACCAACCCAGTACCACAACCGATCCAGTACCACAACCAACCCAGTAACACAACCCACCCAGTACCACAACCAACCCAGTACCACAACCAACCCAGTAATATAACCAATCCAGTAACACAACCAACCCAGTACCACAACCAACCCAGTACCACAACCAACCCAGTATCACAATCAACCCAGTCTCACAACCAACCCAGTATCACAACCGACCCAGTACCACAACCAACCCAGTACCACAACCGATCCAGTAACACAACCAACCCAGTACCACAACCAACCCAGTACCACAACCAACCCAGTATCACAACCAACCCAGTACCACAACCAACCCAGTACCACAACCGATCCAGTAACACAACCAATCCAGTACCACAACCAACCCGGTAACACAAAACAACAACAAATCTGCACATCACCGAACCTAATTTGCACTAGACTAGATCCAGTGTGGAGGCACATTACGTTAAATTAGTGTCTTTTGGTAGGTTTCTACCCAGATATATGACACATTTTACATCTATAATGATAGCAATATTGGTCCCCATCTTTTCCTCTCACCTGTGTCGTGATGTCCAGTTGAAAGGGGTAAATGACCTGGGGGTTGTTACAGAGCTCACAGATAAACCCCTTCTGGCGACACAGCGGACAGTTGTAGATGTGCTTCGTCCCAAACTGAATCACCTTCTGCAGTTTGTGCGTGAACTGGTTGTCATGTATCTGTAGCAGGTCCTAGCAGGGAGAGACAACGGTATAGAACAATGTAGAACTGTTCTAAAACAGGCGACTTTCATATTTAGAATTCTATATGGATCTACTGTTTTATCGATGCATTGTTTTTTTATATGGGCATACTGACTGAGTGATAAAATGTGAAAAATTTAAATCTTCACTCATCTTTTGTCTTGCAAACATCGTAATAAAACCAGCTGTTATCTGGTTATTTACATTAACATAAGAATGATGCTGTTTCTGGGCAAAGATTATCCGTTCATACATATCCACCAGTCTATAGCTGGCAGGTATTCATTTATGCAGCTGAGTGAACTGCAGCAACATGGGTTGAACAAAACTGTCCAAGCTGTAAAACGGCAGCAAGAAGCGTTGAACGTGGACACTTTCCACTGACACTCTCATGTTCTAGCCACTATATCAGTGCATCTTACAATGTACCTCTAAGTTCGCAATAACTTGTTTATTATACCTTTAACCCCTTATGTCGCCCGAAACCACTTGCAGATAAACTTAAACATCTCATATATGTGGTGCCATCTATTGGATCATTAACTGCACTGTCATTTTAAACCCTTACGTATTCGCTGTACACTATGTGTATTCACTGTACACTATGTGTATTCGCTGTACACTATGTGTATTCGCTGTACACTAGGTCAGACATGCCTACCCCAAAAACTTCCTGTCAGTAATCCATCTTCCCATTTACACTGATTTTCAGGAATATAGGCTTGCTGTCAGTAATAGTTCAGAACCATGTCAGATATTGTTACGAAAAGAACACCACTGACACTGTAATACTTTGATACTGTGACTATGATGATAGTTGCACCCAAAACATAATTGTCTCTAACAAAACTATGTGTTTTGAACTGTTCAGTTAACAAGGTAAGGTAGATGTTCATAACCAGCATTGATGAAAATCAAACGTGAAGAAGCGTAACTGTAATGTATCCACATTGTAATTCTGATTTTTATGTAAATTTCAAAAACTGCTGACTACAAAATCTTGACAAATTATAACAATGCATCACGTCATTGTCTATTTGTGGTGTCATTAGGATGAATATTAGTAGCCGGTATACATAGGGCCAGGCTATAGACTACACAGTATAGTAGCTTGACTAGATCAAAGACAGTCATGCCGGGGACGGCAAAACCATTACATTACGCTAGTCATCGACATCGTCTAGACTCTACTAGTCTACTCAACTCTAGTATATAAGCCTATCCCTGTATTATAGGCTGTAAATGATAGACTAAACTCAATAAATACACTAACTTAGTCTTAGTACAGTCAGTTGGTCTAACACTACAAGTACAACACTCACTACTCTGTCACTAGTACTAGTCTAACGATGTAGTCAGTACCTCACTACCTGCAATTATCCCGGTCACCAGTGACCATGGCATGTGAAATAGGAAAATAAATTTGTTGTATCGGGCAATATGTAAAGCCGACCCCCTTCTTTAAACTTGACAATACGGGCCATGTCTGCATGCATGCTGTTATAAACGTTTGCAGTACACATTTCTTCTTGGCTGGTAGTGGTGCCGTTTCGATCCCCGGCATCATTTCGTGCTGCGTGAATCGTGACTTCGTTTTGTTTGACCGCCATGAGCGTGGAAATGCGAATTTGTCGTAACGCTGTTTCCTATTGGTCAGATTACGACCAGAAGCAGCAAATGAAAAATGGGCCAAGTGGCCCTGAAGTCCTTTGGACTAATACGTCTATATGTGACCCCGGCTGACCAAATGAGTGATAAGTCGGAAAAATTGTAACATTGTTTTCTTACATCCTTGTAAAGGTTTGGTAGGGTGCTTTACACGGTTTCAAAAAATATGACTGCTACAAAAATTGGCAAAGTTATGGAGCATTGAACATGGTAGGGATCAAAGTGAAAATGAAGAAAACGGCTGTTGAAGTTTTACATTATATATGCAAATGGATTGCATGGAAATATTACATGCACAACATTCAAATGTGGCACACAGTATGTAATATGTATGTTATGTTGCAATGATACACTGGAAGTACAAATGTGCTGCTACAAAGACTTATCAAGTTATGCCAGATTATGTCTTCATGTGTAAAACTAAGAGGACAGATTATTTGAGAGCAAAAGGTAGACTCACTGTTTGACACAGTTTAAAACCTACAGGCAACTGTCCAGTTTAACAGGGGTCTAGTGGCTTAATGCTGTCTGTTGACACAAGCTACTGCCAGTGACCAATTACAGATTAGTCACAGTTTCCATCAAACAATAGCAGGCAGAGAATCTTAGCTCCACGGCTGGGTGTAATACACAACCAGAGCCACCACTGATTCATGGTCAAGTAGATTAGCTCAATGCACCAAGTAAGACAATACACAACACTATTAGTGACAGTGTCCAGAGTGAGGCCTAAGCAGTGTCATCATTGCTGAATAGATCAATTAAACCTGCCAAGTGGGTGACATTCTGCACAAGTGTTCATTAATCCTTAGTGATTGTTCAGAACACCAGACTGACCACATACCTAAACAAAGCGAATGTAATAGGTGAAGAACAGGCAGTGTTCAAATAGGGGTATTGGTTGAATTGTATTTGTCTCAACGCAAAAGGCTTTATTGTGCCTTCATCGACTATTTAACAAGATTTAACAAGATTGCCACCCAGAGAATTAACTCTAGGTGGCAGGACAAGGAAGCCCTTGGCTTATCGAGAGTCCTGCTTTTATCTATGTGTATCCCGCCCGTCTGAGGTATGTGTCGATTTTATTTTTAAACATATTCACGCTACTAGCACCCACACAATCAGCAGATAATCTGTTCCATTCATTTACAGTCCTACAATTCTTATATCTAATCTACTCTGCTCCTTTGCTAATGTAACTTCATGTCCTCTAGTCCTTCTATCTTTCTTAACTGAAAAAAAATATTTCTATCAATATTTTCATAACCATTCAATATTTTAAACACTTCTATCTGATCTCCTCTCAATCTCCTGGTCTCTAGTGTTGTTAATCCGCATTTTTTTAGGCGTATTTCGTAACTAAGATCCCTCAGTTTTGGTATCATTTTAGTTGCTCTCCTCTGCACTCTTTCTAGCATATCTATAAGAAAGCATTTGCTTTAGTAGACCGGTCCTCCCTGTGGTCTAAGATAATTTCATACGGTATTAATGGTATTGTGTTGAAAGTTGTATACAACATATACAAAAATGGGTCAGCTGGACGGTGATAGACCGTTTGAAATTGAAGCCTTTGTAAAACTTTTGTCTCGACTTCACTGAAGGCGGTGTCCTGCTGTCAGAACTTCGAAGGTGTTACTCACCTAATTTACAAATATATAGGGAGCTAATGGAGAGGCCTATCATAATCCATAGCACTACAAAATGAAGTATCTGAAAGTCACACTTCATATACTGAGTGACACATCTCGTACTGTCTCTTTGCACTGTCGCAATGTCCAATAGTTTCCTATCACAACCCTCGTGTACAATATACCAAAGCTATATATCCAACACCACAACATATGTATTATCATTGGATAGGTAATTGAATAATCTTTCAGATGAATGCAACTTGTAGCAGCAGAAAATGAAGCATACAAAAGTTACACCGCAAACAATGACATGCATTCTCAAAATGTGATTCATTCAAAAATTAGTGCTATATAATAGTAGTTTGTCAAAATGTAAACAAACTCAAAGACAGTTGCAGCTTACTGTCCACCAAGCAGTAGCAGAGCAGTTTTATAATAATAATAATCCACAAGTTAAGTGGCAGTGATCTTCCTTTTATCATTCATGTGATGTTTATTGTGAACAGGGCGGACAAATGGTTATCATACGTAGACAGGTACAGAAAGAAACTGAAATTTTCTATAAAAAGAACACGTTTGCCTATCAATGGCATGTATTTTCTATTGTTGCTGTTTCTGCCGGGCAGAAACAGTTTCTGCCCGGCATAAATCAAAAAACCCTGTAGGTAATTATTAATCAAATGTTTTTTGGTGAATCATAGTTACAGATCATTAAGGGTTATGATGGAAGTAAAATGTTTACATGTTTACTGTTCACTGAAAAAAAACAGCTCCACAGAACTAATTATAGTTATTGTTAAGATGTTTAACCTACTTCCATTATCTGACATTGTGCCAACAGATTGGTGTATTGATTTAACAAGATTTAACAAGATTGCCATCCAGAAAATTAATCTGGATGGCAGGTGGACAAGGAAGCCTTTTGGCTTATCGAGAGTCCAATACTTTTTATCTACATGTATCCCGCCTTTTTAAGGTGTGTGTCGATTTTATTTTTAAACATATTCACGCTACTAGCACCAACACAATCAGGAGATAATCTGTTCCATTCATTTACAGTCCTTTGTGAGAATGAGAACTTTCTTATATCTAATCTACACTGCTCCTTTACTAATGTAGCTTCATGTCCTCTGGTCCTTCTATTTTTCTTAACTGAGAAAAAAATGTTTCTATCAATATTTTCATAACCATTCAATATTTTAAACACTTCTATGTGATCTCCTCTCAATCTCCTGGTTTCTAGTGTTGTTAAACCACATTCTTTTAGGCGTATTTCGTAACTAAGATCCCTCAGATTTGGTATCATTTTAGTCGCTCTCCTCTGTACTCTTTCTAGCATATCTATGTCCTTCTTGCGATATGGCCTCCATGCTTGTATACAATATTCTAAATGAGGCCTCACTATTGTTTTGTACAGCGGTACTATTAATTCTTTTTTCTTATACGCTATATTTCGCCTAATTAATCCAAGGATTTGATTTCCCTTTGACGCTGCAATTCCGCACTGCTCTGAAACCTTCATATCAGCACTAATGGTTAACCCTAAGTCCTTTTCTTTTACAGTAGTACTTAGAACAGTACCCCCCATTTTATATTTTACCTCTTCATTCCCATGACCTGTGTGGAGGCATTTACATTTCCCAAAATTGAACAGCATTTGCCACTTTTCAGACCATTTGATCAACCTATCAAGATCATCTTGTAAATGCTGTCTGTCTCCATCACTTTTAATCCTTCTAAACACTTTTGTATCATCCGCAAATTTTAACACCTTGCTTGTTATATCATCGTCCAAATCGTTGATATATATTAAGAATAATATAGGTCCTAGTACTGATCCCTGTGGTACCCCACTCAATACCGATTTCCAGTTTGAAGCCTCCCCATCAACTACTACACGTTGTCTTCTGTCATTCAGCCATTTTTCTATCCAGTTTATTATACCATTTCCTATGCCATGGGCCTTTAGCTTAAGGAGTAATCTTTGATGTGGTACTTTGTCGAAAGCTTTTTGAAAATCTAAATAGATGATATCTACTGGTGATCCCTCATCTACCCACCTAGTGATGTCTTCCAAAAAACATAACATATTTGTTAAGCAAGACCTCGCTTTTAAAAACCCATGTTGAGATGGGTTTATCAAGTTATGTTTAACAAGAAAATCCACCATGTGATCTTTAATTAGTCTTTCTAATAATTTGCAAATCACTGATGTTAAACTCACTGGTCTATAGTTCTCTGACTTGTTTCTCGAACCTTTTTTAAATAACGGTATAATGTTTGCCTCTTTCCATTCTAAAGGAACCACTCCCTCTTCTAATGACAAATTGAAAACTGTTGCAAGCGGTACGCTAATTTGTTCTACAATTTCCAATAGTAGTTTGGGCGGAATCCCGTCCACTCCAGGTGATTTATTATCCTTCATAGCCCTTATTTTCTTAGCTACCATTTCCGAGGTTACAACTAACTGTCCTAAATAGTCTGAATCTGCCCCTTGAACTTAGCCTCTGGTACTGGCAGTGAACTAATATCTTCCCTGGTAAACACTGAACTAAAATACTCATTCAGGTCTTCTGCCATTAAGAATCCCTCTGATATTGTATTTCCAGCACTATCTTCTAGAGGACCGACCTTATCCTGAACTTTCTGTTTGCTTCGAATATACGCATAAAAACTCTTACTGTCATGTTTTATATTACTAGCTAATTTTTTTTCATAGCTTCTCTTTGAATTTCTAATTTCAGCTGTAGCTTGATTAAGTGCTTCTTTATAAATGTTGTAGTCTTCATCATTTCCAGTACATCTATATGACTTCCAAATCATTTGTTTATACTTAATTTTTCTAATGGCTTCTTTCGATAAGTGTTTCTTTTTAGACCGTTTCCCTTGTTTTTTGAAAGGTACAAATTTATCGACTATGCACTTAATTTCACTATTTAAGATATTCCAGCATTCGGTTGCTGTCTTATTCTTCAGTGTGTTATTCCAGTCTATCTTTGCTAAATATTTCCTCATGTCCTTATACCTTCCTTTGTGGAAATTTCTCCTATACTGCTTTTTACTATTCCTTTCTGATTTTACTTTGATGGTAAAATGTATCTGGTTGTGATCACTACTCCCCAGTGGCTCACATATCTTGACATTGTCAACTAATTCTTTCTGTGAGGACAAAACTAAGTCTAACACATTCTCTCCCCTGGTTGGTTCTAGCACATGTTGAGAAAGGAAACTATCTTGTACTAAAACTAAAAACTTGTGGTCCTCACTCCCCATACTCTGTAGAGATTTCCATTGTATATGCCCATGGTTAAAGTCCCCCATAATAATACAGTCCCGTTTGCTTACTTCCCTTATAGCGTTTTGTATTTTTTCATTCTCTTCTATGCTTATGTTTGGACTTCGATAAACTAACCCAACTGTTAACGTTGAGTTTCCTGTAACTATGTTACACCAAACAGCTTCTTCGCAATCTGCTTCTCTTTCTAATTTTATTTCATAAGCCTGGATAGATTCTTTAATATATAAAATAACTCCACCTCCCTTTCTTCCTATTCTATCTTTCCTAAACATTACATATCCTGTTAGTCCCAATTCGGCATCTGATATATCAGTGGTGGCCCACGATTCGGTTATACCTATTATGTGAGGGTCAATATCTTCTACCATAATGTTTAGTTCAAAGTATTTAGTATTGGGATCATTAAGCCTATATAATTATTATATAAACATAGCAGCAGACACTGGGACAGTGTGACTGCTGCCTGGCTAAATGGATGCAATGGTGCTTTGAAGTTAGTTCTTCTGCCAACTATCCTTTTCACACAAGCCTATAGGTTTAGTAGCTGCCAGCATACATACCGAGCCTAAACTACCATGCAGGTGTGAAAAATGTGCTGATGTATTTGAACTTGATCCACTAATTAACTGTCCACCAAGCAGTAGCAGAGCAGTTTTATAATAATAATAATCCACAAGTTAAGTGGCAGTGATCTTCCTTTTATCATTCATGTGATGTTTATTGTGAGCAGGGCGGAAAAATGGTTATCATACGTAGACAGGTACAGAAATAAACTAAAATTTTCTATAAAAAGAACCACATACCTAAACAAAGCGAATGTAATAGGTGAAGAACAGGCAGTGTTCAGATAGGGGTATTGGTTGAATTGTATTTGTCTTGACACAAAAGGCTTTATTGTGCCTTAAAGGAAATAAAAACAAGGCATTAGCTAAAATCCTTTTTCCATGTGTACACAAAGTTTAACATTGTATGTAACATTTGACAACATTAAACAAATACAGAAAAATACATTTGTAGCATAAATTAGATATTAAGCCCGTCTGTGAAGTGATTCCCGCGGAAAATGAAATTTTAATGAGCTAGGCGATCACGTGGTATCGTGACGTCACTTATGACACACACTCACATCAGGCCGACCCTTTCCATGCATTCAGAGGATGTTTACAACGATAGCTTTTGGGTCGAAACGAGCGTCAGAACGAGTTATTGTGCAATATTCCGACATAATACAAACACTAGTCATCATAGAGGAACAAACATTTATCTTACGGTTCCACATGAATCGAATTTTATTCAAAACAATGAATGCGAATGGGCCTACAAGTCGACTAGGTTTCGCCGAGCTTGGGCTCATTTTCAGAATAATTATATTGAATGCAACCAACGGGAGATAATCTACACCAATAAACATACATAGCAAACATATATTGTATCCAGCTACATAAAGTAACGTGTATAATCTCATAATAGCACTAGAATCTCGATATATGAAGGAGTTGTACAATTTATCATAACAACTTAAATCAGTCAGAGAGTTTTCGTTGGTCCCGCTAGCTCAGTGGTTACGCACGTTGGTTACCTGTCATTTATTTTACAATCGGGCGACGGTGGTTCAATCCTGACAGCATGCAAACCTTTGATTTTCTTTACACTTTTTTGTTTATATTTTCACGAAGTAATATAAACCAAATCATTTTATACTATAATGCACTGTTTGTCAATATTTTTTTATTTTTGTAGTAATTATTTATTCGTCACAAAAATGAAAATATGGTCATTATATATAACGATGTTTCTAAATTGTATTTATCCAGACAGATCTCAATCTGTTTTCACATATATAATTACAATATATTACCGTACAATATATTTACAATTAATAAATTATATATCCATTACATTATATTTGTTTGGATAAATAAAATTTAGAAACATCGTTATATAATGACCATATTTTCATTTTTGTGGCGAATAAATAGTTACTACAAAAATATAAATTATTTACAAACAGTGCATTATATTATAACATGATTTTGTTTATATTACTTCGTGAAAACATAAACAAAAAAAGTGTACAGAAAATCAAAGGTTTGCATGCTGTCAGGATTGAACCGGCGTCGCCCGATTGTAAAATAAATAACAAGTAACCAACGCGCCTACCCAGTGAGCTAGTGGGACCAACAGAAACTCTCAGTCTGATTTACGTTGTTATGATCAATTGTACAATTCCTTCATATATCGATATGCTAGTAATATTATGAGATTATACATGTTACTTTATGTAGCTGGATACAATATATGTTTGCTATGTATGTTTATTGATGTAGATTATCTCCCGTTGGTTGCATTCGATATAATTATTCTGAAAACGAGCCCAAGCTCGGCGAAACCTAGTCGACTTGTAGACCCATTCGCATTCATTGTTTTGAATAAAATTCGATTTGTGTGGAACCGTAAGATAACTGCTTGTTCCTCTATGATGACTAGTGTTTGTATTACGTCGGAATATTGCACAATAACTCGTTCTGACGCTCATTTCGACCCAAAAGCTATACTTGTAAACATGCTCTGAATGCATGGAAAGGGTCGGCCTGATGCGAGTTTGAGTCATAAGTGACGTCACATCTCGGCATCCCGAAAAGCGTGCTAAAAATATGCATATTCGAAAATGTCCGGATGCACACCATAAAATGTGGAATTTCTAATTCATTGAATTTTTTTGATTTTTTTGGCTTGGTGGACGTGGAAATAGATAGCAGGATGTAATATAACATGAATTCGAGAAATATATGTTTTTATTCCCTTTAACTATGTCAACTCTTCTAATGGTTGACATTTGGTTGTTTCAGGTGTCAACTATATTGTGAATCTGTAATTATTAGTCTATATTGATACAATTGATTTACACAGTACCATGTCTACACAAGGCATGGCAAGTGTAAACAGAACAGTAGAATGGCAGCATCCTAAGATACATCTATGCAAAATTAGAAAAAAAGTTGCTGAACAGTTTTTGATAAAATAGGACAAACGTTAAATTTTTACCAGTTTTGGGGTCCTTGGAGGCCCTACGGAGCCCTTAAAATGATTCAATCAAATACAGATTTCTCGTGCATAGTGGCAGTGCCCCAAGATATGTCTATGCAAAATTAGAGAAAAAGTTGCTGAACGGTTTCTGAGATACGGCACCTAACGGCGGACGGAGGATGCAGAGTGATGGCAATAGTCCCTTGGACCTTCGGCCAAAGGACTAAAAACCATATCACAACAAGCAGCGAATATATGCTGCCACCTGTTGATTAAAGTGAAGCTAAATTTGAGGAGTACGGAATTGATTGATAATCATTGTGACAACGAAAGAATCCGTAATATTTTCATCCCTCGCCGTAATACCGTAATTTTAGGTGTATTGCCGGAATGATTCCGGACAACCCGGAATGGTAGGCAGGTCTGTAGGTGTATTCGCTGTACACTAGGTGTATTCGCTGTACACTAGATGTATTTGTTGCATGA
The DNA here is from genome assembly GCA_020002185.1 of Paraescarpia echinospica. Lineage (NCBI taxonomy): Eukaryota > Metazoa > Annelida > Polychaeta > Sabellida > Siboglinidae > Paraescarpia > Paraescarpia echinospica. Next base: position 67,482,299 of record CM034537.1, on the reverse strand, counting down.
CTTTATATTGCAAGTTCCTGAGTTATCACCGTTTGAAAACATATCTCGACGAATATTAAAATTATACTAGAGCTGTGGGAAATTGGAGTGCATTTCTTTACAAAATTGTGGGGTCTGAAGGGATAAAACTGTAAGGATTAGACACACTGTACAGACCACAAGGGAATAGAGGTGGATGTCTTCATACAGGTATTCCCGCGGTGACACACGTCTTCGCAGTTCGTCCGCAACACACTGCTTACATGTGAACAGGTACTTCTTCACAAGTCGAAGCTGTATCCGTAGCACCTGCAAACAGCATCACACGCTGTCATCTCATATTTATTTCAAACTCCTCATGATTTTAGCTAATGAAAAGTTGTGGTGTGTGCCCAGTATCATCACAGTCAACTGTAATTTGTTTTTAAAACAACTGACTGTTCACCTGCCGCTGCAGACATGATGACATAAGTTGCATCATCACATGCGTAATTCTGAACTTAAATAATAGTTTCATCATCATTGCATGTGCATCCTTCTGAATGTGCTGACTGCATCATGAGGTAAAGAAACAGTACAGTCATAACACAATGTGGGTGGATATGACTGCATCATGAGGTAAAGAAACAGTACAGTCATAACACAATGTGGGTGGATATGACTGCATCATGAGGTAAAGAAACAGTACAGTCATAACACAATGTGGGTGGATATGACTGCATCATGAGGTAAAGAAACAGTACAGTCATAACACAATGTGGGTGGATATGACTGCATCGTGAGGTAAAGAAACAGTACAGTCATAACACAATGTGGGTGGATATGACTGCATCGCGAGGTAAAGAGTACAGTCATAACACAATGTGGGTGGATATGACTGCAGTAAAGAAACAGTACAGTCATAACACAATGTGGGTGGATATGACTGCATCGTGAGGTAAAGAAACAGTAGTCATAACACAATGTGGGTGGATATGACTGCATCGTGAGGTAAAGAAACAGTACAGTCATAACACAATGTGGGTGGATATGACTGCATCATGAGGTAAAGAAACAGTACAGTCATAACACAATGTGGGTGGATATGACTGCATCGTGAGGTAAAGAAACAGTACAGTCATAACACAATGTGGGTGGATATGACTGCATCGTGAGGTAAAGAAACAGTACAGTCATAACACAATGTGGGTGGATATGACTGCATCATGAGGTAAAGAAACAGTACAGTAACAGAAACACACAGTGTGTGGGTGGATATGTCTGCAGTACGTAGTGGGTGGATATGACTGCATCGTGAGGTAAAGAAACAGTACAGTCATAACACAATGTGGGTGGATATGACTGCATCGTGAGGTAAAGAAACAGTACAGTCATAACACAATGTGGGTGGATATGACTGCATCGTGAGGTAAAGAAACAGTACAGTCATAACACAATGTGGGTGGATATGACTGCATCGTGAGGTAAAGAAACAGTACAGTCATAACACAATGTGGGTGGATATGTCTGCATCGTGAGGTAAAGAAACGGTACAGTCATAACACAATGTGGGTGGATATGACTGCATCGTGAGGTAAAGAAACAGTACAGTCATAACACAATGTATGTGGATATGAAACTCTAACTGCAAGCGAATGTAATGTTAACTTACTTACAAAAATGTCTGGTTGCTTTTTTCATAAATTAAATTGTCGGATTTAGTTCTTCTGCTCACCACTGGGCCGGACAAGCAGGATGTCCCATAATGCAGTTCTCAAAGAAAACAACTGGACGATCACAAAATGTAGAAAGTAAGTGAATTTCACAGTTTACGTTTTTTATAAAACGTAAAAGTAAATACCCCTTCCTTAGGACCGCTCAAAGCAATTTACACATCACCCCCTGGCAGATCTGTTTCAATTGCAACAAGACTTTCCTGGGAAGCATTCAGCCATGCTACAAATAATACACAACTGGCTTACAAAGCCACTGCCTCTACCCACCAGATACAACAGTGTTGTCAATACATTACTCACCATGCTGCCTAGGTCTCACTTCAAAATCACACACAAATATAATCATGCCATTGAGGAAACTACAATATGTGTAAAGATGTGTACTTATCACATACTTTAAATTTTGAATATGCACATATTCCATTACATGTTTTCAATTATTGTAGCTAGATGGTTAGATGAATAGCAAATTCAATTAATATAATATTGATGTCTCAATATACATGTACCTATGTATGTGTGTATATGTATGTATAAATGCGTGTATATGTATGTATAAATGTGTATACATATAGGTATATATATATATAAACTTATGTCAAGGGTAAATTTTACACAAAAGTCAATGACTTCGTATTTACCCCCCTCGAACATTGTATATTCTCACTTGTATTATAATTAAACTTGTATTATAGTTAAACTTGTTTGGTTGTCTTGTATATTGTTATCAATGTTCTGAATAAACGTTCATTCATTCATTCAATGTGCTTTATTATCTGATCTACTCACTAGATGGCACCACTAAACCCCCCGTGGTGCTACATTTATGGGTGCTTTGTGGACTCATGCAACCACTCCTTACCCGGCTGTTGTTCATTTCATTGACGTGGTCATATAAGCGACGGTTTATCTTTTGAACATTGATGAGTGGGGCCGTCTTAGTTTGCTGTAGGAAGTCCAAGTTTTGCTTGCACACTGCACCACAAAACAAAGTGCATTTATTATTATGATTAGCTTACACCGTCCCATGATGCAACACAGCAACGGCAGCAATTGTCACTATTTTTTGATACATCACAAATCGGTAGATCGGAGACGAATGGCTCAATGAAGCATGTGAGCACAGAGAATAGTGAGTGGTCTTCAGCACCGTGGAGAAGACAGACTTACAAAGCTCAAAAGTAAGCATAGCATATATAAATGTATTTTTTTACAGAAAGTACCCATCCTTTGGGCATTTTTGTAGGTGATCATTACCTTATATGCAAAATGCTGTTCATTATTTAATTCATCATAGGTATTGTGCTAATAAAATAGTCCATAGCAACGATAATTTGATGATTTAAAATAACTGTAGATGAGTTACTAATGTAATCTGGCTCTCTACTCTCAGACCCCTGGTGTAACTGAGGTTCATTCAAGCATCTGAGTGTTGTTTGAGACTTTGGAACTGCTGTCGATAACCCACCTTTATGTTTTCGGAAGTCCCAGTTATGGACTATCCGAGAAGGAATGTAATATTCATCATTCTCGTGGCATTCATAGCAGTAGTACCCCGCATTGTACGTACATACACGTGCCTTTCCATAAACTGCAATCAGACATGGATAGAAGTCTCAGACATGGTTACAACACTGCGTTCACATGTGACTTGCCACAGTAGAGTTATAAAATTGGGAAATAGAGTTTTGTACCCTTTTGGATTCCACAGACCACAAATTTTAAAATGATACCTCATTTATTGAAATATCTTTAGTAGTTTTTTACTTTTTGCTAAAAATTAAGCAAACTCAGCCATGTAGACAGCAGGGGATCATTTCACTGACAAACTCAGCCATGTAGACAGCAGGGGATCATTTCACTAACAAACTCTGTCATGTAGACAGCAGGTGATTATTTCACTACAAACTCTGCCATGTAGACAGTAGGGGATCATTTCACTGACAAATTATGCCATGTAGACAGCAGGGGATCATTTCACTGACAAACTCTGCCATGTAGACAGCAGGGATCATTTCACTAACAAACTCTGCCATGTAGACAGCAGGGGATCATTTCACTGACAAACTCTACCATGTAGACAGCAGGGGATCATTTCACTGACAAACTCTGCCATGTAGACAGCAGGGGATCATTTCACTAACAAACTCTGCCATGTAGACAGCAGGGGATCATTTCACTGACAAACTCTGCCATGTAGACAGCAGGGGATCATTTCACTGACAAACTCTGCCATGTAGACAGCAGGGATCATTTCACTAACAAACTCTGCCATGCAGACAGCAGGGGATCATTTCTCTAACAAACTCTGCCATGTAGACAGCCGGGATCATTTCACTAACAAACTCTGCCATGTAGACAGCCGGGATCATTTCACTAACAAACTATGCCATGTAGACAGCAGGGGATCATTTCACTGACAAACTCTGCCATGTAGACAGCAGGGGATCATTTCACTAACAAACTCTGCCATGCAGACAGCAGGGGATCATTTCTCTAACAAACTCTGCCATGTAGACAGCCGGGATCATTTCACTAACAAATTCTGCCATGTAGACAGCAGGGGATCATTTCACTGACAAACTATGCCATGTAGACTGCAGGGGATCATTTCACTGACAAACTGCCATGTAGACAGTAGGGGATCATTTCACTGACAAACTCTGCCATGTAGACAGCAGGGGATCATTTCACTGACAAACTCTGCCATGTAGACAGCAGGGGATCATTTCACTAACAAACTCTGCCATGTAGACAGTACGGGATCATTTCACTAACAAACTCTGCCATGTAGACAGCAGGGATCATTTCACTAACAAACTCTGCCATGTAGACAGCAGGGGATCATTTAACTAACAAACTCTGCCGTGTAGACAGCAGGGATCATTTCACTAACAAACTCTGCCATTTAGACAGCAGGGGACCATTTCACTAACAAACTCTGCCGTGTAGACAGCAGGGGACCATTTCACTAACAAACTCTGCCATGTAGACAGCAGGGGATCATTTCACTGACAAACTCTGCCATGTAGACAGCAGGGGATCATTTCACTGACAAACTCTGCCATGTAGACAGCAGGGGATCATTTCACTAACAAACTCTGCCATGTAGACAGCAGGGATCATTTCACTAACAAACTATGCCATGTAGACAGCAGGGATCATTTCACTAACAAATTCTGCTGTGTAGACAGCAGGGGACCATTTCACTAACAAACTCTGCCATGTAGACAGTATGGGATCATTTCACTAAAAAACTCTGCCATGTAGACAGCAGGGATCATTTCACTAACAAACTCTGCCATGTAGACAGCAGGGGATCATTTCACTAACAAACTCTGCCATGTAGACAGCAGGGATCATTTCATTAACAAACTCTGCCGTGTAGACAGCAGGGGACCATTTCACTAACAAACTCTGCCATGTAGACAGTAGGGGATCATTTCACTGACAAACTCTGCCATGTAGACAGCAGGGGATCATTTCACTGACAAACTCTGCCATGTAGACAGCAGGGGATCATTTCACTAACAAACTCTGCCATGTAGACAGTACGGGATCATTTCACTAACAAACTCTGCCATATAGACAATAGGGGATCATTTCACTGACAAATTCTGCCATGTAGACAGCAGGGGATCATTTCACTAACAAACTCTGCCATGTAGACAGCAGGGATCATTTCACTAACAAACTCTGCCATGTAGACAGCAGGGGATCATTTCACTGACAAACTCTGCCATGTAGACAGCAGGGGATCATTTCACTGACAAACTCTGCCATGTAGACAGCAGGGGATCATTTCACTAACAAACTCTGCCATGTAGATAGCAGGGGATCATTTCACTAACAAACTCTGCCATGTAGACAGCAGGGATCATTTCTCTAACAAACTCTGCCATGTAGACAGCAGGGATCATTTCTCTAACAAACTCTGCCATGTAGACAGCAGGGATCATTTCACTAACAAACTCTGCCATGTAGACAGCAGGGGATCATTTCACTGACAAACTCTGCCATGTAGACAGCAGGGGATCATTTCACTAACAAACTCTGCCATGTAGACAGCAGGGATCATTTCACTAACAAACTCTGCCGTGTAGACAGCAGGGGACCATTCCACTAACATTATCAGCCTGATCTTGCTCTTTAAAATCGATTTCATTCCTCAACAGTGACCTCGTACACTGAAAACTGTCAACACCAGGAGGTGCCACCGGGATATTTTATCTGTGTGTCACGTAAATGTTGTCCTCTGATATGGCAGTTTTTGGATTTTGAAAAAGCTCCTTAATTTGAACAAGAGATTCCATTGAATGATGGAGATTCCTTGCGAGCCCACTGTCTCAGTGAAACAGTCTCCAGGACTGTCAGACTTCTGATGCTGGTGACTGCAGTTTTACACCTAGTAATTCTTGATTGTAAACGAGAATTGAATGCCGACATTGACATCGACACCGTCATTGACACTGACATTGACAACGAAACAAAGTTGACACTGACACATTCCGACGGGTCGAGAACAGCCGCGACACTGGTAGTTCTGCATGTCGAGCCCCTTCTCGTGACAAATCTCTCCGACTAACTCCACCAGATGCTCATACTGCTGCAACACAAAGACAGAGTTCAGAGACAGCTGCAACTCAAAGACAGAGTTCAGAGACTGCTGCAACACAAAGACAGAGTTCAGAGACTGCTGCAATACAAAGACAGAGTTCAGAGACTGCTGAGGCAAACAAAGGAGATGTTTAGTTTGTTGCTGCTGAGGCAAGCAAGGGATGTGTTTAGTTTGTTGCTGCTGAGGCAAGCAAATGAGGTGTTTAGTTTGTTGCTGCTGAGGCAAGCAAAGGAGGTGTTTAGTTTGTTGCTGCTGAGGCAAGCAAAGGAGGTGTTTAGTTTGTTGCTGCTGAGGCAAGCAAGGGAGGTGTTTAGTTTGTTGCTGCTGAGGCAAGCAAAGGAGGTGTTTAGTTTGTTGCTGCTGAGGCAAGCAAGGGAGGTGTTTAGTTTGTTGCTGCTGAGGCAAGCAAAGGAGGTGTTTAGTTTGTTGCTGCTGAGGCAAGCAAGGGAGATGTTTAGTTTGTTGCTGCTGAGGCAAGCAAGGGAGATGTTTAGTTTGTTGCTGCTGAGGCAAAAAAAAGGGAGATGTTTAGATTGTTGCTGCTGAGGCAAGCAAGGGAGATGTTTAGTTTGTTGCTGCTGAGGCAAGCAAGGGGTGTTTAGTTTGTTGCTGCTGAGGCAAGCAAAGGAGGTGTTTAGTTTGTTGCTGCTGAGGCAAGCAAGGGAGGTGTTTAGTTTGTTGCTGCTGAGGCAAGCAAGGAGGTGTTTAGTTTGTTGCTGCTGAGGCAAGCAAAGGAGGTGTTTAGTTTGTTGCTGCTGAGGCAAGCAAGGGAGGTGTTTAGTTTGTTGCTGCTGAGGCAAGCAAAGGAGGTGTTTAGTTTGTTGCTGCTGAGGCAAGCAAAGGAGGTGTTTAGTTTGTTGCTGCTGAGGCTGCTGAGGCAAGCAAAGGAGGTGTTTAGTTTGTTGCTGCTGAGGCAAGCAAAGGAGGTGTTTAGTTTGTTGCTGCTGAGGCAAGCAAGGAGGTGTTTAGTTTGTTGCTGCTGAGGCAAGCAAAGGAGGTGTTTAGTTTGTTGCTGCTGAGGCAAGCAAAGGAGGTGTTTAGTTTGTTGCTGCTGAGGCAAGCAAGGGAGGTGTTTAGTTTGTTGCTGCTGAGGCAAGCAAGGAGGTGTTTAGTTTGTTGCTGCTGAGGCAAGCAAGGGAGATGTTTAGTTTGTTGCTGCTGAGGCAAGCAAGGGAGGTGTTTAGTTTGTTGCTGCTGAGGCAAGGGAGGTGTTTAGTTTGTTGCTGCTGAGGCAAGGGGAGGTGTTTAGTTTGTTGCTGCTGAGGCAAGCAAAGGAGGTGTTTAGTTTGTTGCTGCTGAGGCAAGCAAAGGAGGTGTTTAGTTTGTTGCTGCTGAGGCAAGCAAGGGAGGTGTTTAGTTTGTTGCTGCTGAGGCAAGCAAAGGAGGTGTTTAGTTTGTTGCTGCTGAGGCAAGCAAGGGAGGTGTTTAGTTTGTTGCTGCTGAGGCAAGCAAGGGAGGTGTTTAGTTTGTTGCTGCTGAGGCAAGCAAGGGAGGTGTTTAGTTTGTTGCTGCTGAGGCAAGCAAGGGAGGTGTTTAGTTTGTTGCTGCTGAGGCAAGCAATGGAGGTGTTTAGTTTGTTGCTGCTGAGGCAAGCAAAGGAGGTGTTTAGTTTGTTGCTGCTGAGGCAAGCAAGGGAGGTGTTTAGTTTGTTGCTGCTGAGGCAAGCAAAGGAGGTGTTTAGTTTGTTGCTACTGAGGCAAGCAAAGGAGGTGTTTAGCTTGTTGCTGCTGAGGCAAGCAAAGGAGGTGTTTAGTTTGTTGCTGCTGAGGCAAGCAAGGGTGGTGTTTAGTTTGTTGCTGCTGAGGCAAGCAAAGGAGGTGTTTAGTTTGTTGCTGCTGAGGCAAGCAAAGGAGGTGTTTAGTTTGTTACTGCTGAGGTAAGCAAGGGAGGTGTTTAGTTTGTTGCTGCTGAGGCAAGCAAGGGAGGTGTTTAGTTTGTTGCTGCTGAGGCAAGCAAGGGAGGTGTTTAGTTTGTTGCTGCTGAGGCAAGCAAAGGAGATGTTTAGTTTGTTGTGGCTGAGGCAAGCAAAGGAGGTGTTTAGTTTGTTGCTGCTGAGGCAAGCAAAGGAGATGTTTAGTTTGTTGCTGCTGAGGCAAGCAAAGGAGATGTTTAGTTTGTTGCTGCTGAGGCAAGCAAGGGAGATGTTTAGTTTGTTGCTGCTGAGGCAAGCAAAGGAGGTGTTCAGTTTGTTGCTGCTGAGGCAAGCAAAGGAGGTGTTTAGTTTGTTGCTGCTGAGGCAAGCAAAGGAGTTGTTTAGTTTGTTGCTGCTGAGGCAAGCAAAGGAGATGTTTAGTTTGTTGCTGCTGAGGCAAGCAAAGGAGATGTTTAGTTTGTTGCTGCCGAGGCAAGCAAAGGAGATGTTTAGTTTGTTGCTGCTGAGGCAAGCAAAGGAGATGTTTGTTTTGTTAAACCATTCAGGTCCAACAACGCCTATGTCACCAGGGGCCAACAAACTGTTGAAATATACAAGGACAGTGAACCGTGAATGATGTTATTTCTGTCAAATTTTATCGAACAGAAACTGGAACATCATCTCATTAATTTTACACATCACATTTAGGTAAGTGTCCTATACTTACCGGGTCTACAATGTGTCTACAGCTGTTTGTTCCTGTGTCAGGTCGCAACGTTACAAAGTCGTCCAACGTGTCTTGTTCTGAATCCTGCAACAGAACAATGACCAAACGTACAACACAGGGGGCAGGCTCCTCATGAAATGTCATACTGTAATTAATTGTCACATCTTAAAAGCTACCTACCTGTATCCTGTCTATACCTAATCTTTGCTGCATTGTGTCTATATGGAAAAAGAAGGATACATATGACATAATAATCAATTCGCATAATGGTAACCTTGTAACCAGATAGTTCTTGGAAATTCTGATGGAGTGGTTTTGTAGAACATTCCATGAATTAATGTATTTTCTTTCTTTTTTATTGATTCTTACAAATAATATAGTAAGTTGTGTAGTGAAGTAGCTTAGTTGAATAAAGCGTAACAATTTTGGTAAAATTATTTTAATATCCTTACAGAAATCGGCTATTTCTGTGCATTCTTCATGATGTGATTACATGAATTATGTTCCCACGCTCTACATGGTGTTTTCACAACCGTGCCCGGACTTGCTATACCTGTGACTGTTACAAAGGACTGCTAAAATGGCGGTACATGTTTTTGACGGAATTGCTCTTCGGGTCTGGTATTGGCCAGATGTTTTATTAAACCATTCACTTTTAACATCAAGCACATTGTTTTTCATCACTGTCACCTATGTTAGAATCCTAATCCCTTAACGTTTGGGTCCTTACCGTTCAGGCCCTTACCGTTTGGGTCCTTACCGTTCAGGCCCTTACCGTTCGGGCCCTTACCGTTCGGGCCCTTAACGTTTGGGTCCTGTTACAATATTATTGTACAAATATAAAAAATTATAATTACTTTACTGCAGCCAGGATACAACAAAAATGAAAGTGATGAAGATCAAGACTGATGATATCCAGCCAATTGTAAGAGATGTTGACAATGTGGAGACTGTTGATAGTTTCACCTATCTGGGCTGAGGACAAAGGTTCAACAGCGGATATAAGTTCATACCTTAAGAAAGCAAGAGCACCTATTATAAGCTGAGGACTGAGTGGACATCCAATCAACACAGTAGGAAAACCAAAATGAGAATTTACAAGAGCAATGTGACGTTGGTTCTGCTGTACAGAGCAGAGGGTTAGAAGATATACCAAACTGATGGTTAATACATTCCACAACAGTTGGTTCTGCTGTACAGAGCAGAGGGTTAGAAGATATACCAAACTGATGGTTAATACATTCCACAACAGTTGGTTCTGCTGTACAGAGCAGAGGGTTAGAAGATATACCAAACTGATGGTTAATACATTCCACAACAGATGGTTTTGCTGTACAGAGCAGAGAGTTAGAAGATATACCAAACTGATGGTTAATACATTCCACAACAGTTGGTTCTGCTGTACAGAGCAGAGGGTTAGAAGATATACCAAACTGATGGTTAATACATTCCACAACAGATGTTTGCACCGAATTCTACGTATATTCTGGCCAAAACAATTTTTCAAATGAAAATTTGTATGAAAATGTAGAACTAAGTAGGATAATGGACATCATCAAAGCTAGGCAATGGGGTTTGTTTTATTGGCCATATCCTTAGATTCATGAGTACAAACGACTGCCGTGCAGTGAAGAATTGGACACCTGTGGGGACGAGATCGATCGGAAGACCAAAAGAGATGTGGCGTCAAGTGGTGGAGAAAGAACAAGATGCGTTTGGGTGGAAATCCTGGGCAGCGGCGGCACAGAGGGCAGCTGACGGGGGGCTGACGGGCAGCTGACGGGGGGCTGACGGACGGCTGACGGGGGGCTGACGGGCGGCTGACGGGCGGACTGCCGGACTTTTGTGCATGCACGATGTGACATGTGAAGCCCACGGGATCAGTAAGGCATAAATAAGCCAGGATACACTTGGAAGGCACCAACCTGTGAAGTGATGCTGGGATACCGACCCTCCTTGCCAGATGCTGTCTCAAACAATGCACTCGGAGAGGTCGGGCTGGGATGGTGGGTGGCATGGTCGTAGTTCTCAAGCAGGGCAACAAATGTCTCTGACAAATACAACAAACATGCCATTTGGAGAGGTATTTCAGAATATAACACAGGTTTAACAGACAATGCAGAATTTAACAGACACAAGATACATACAATTATATTCAACAACGTAAAGTTTTTTAACAGTTTGTTCCTGTTAGTTGGATAATATTTGGACATCAGAGAGTGTGACGCAAGATAATGTTCTGAAAAAAAGTAGTCTTGAGATGTAGATCCAAGTATTGCATACCTGAAGCATAAGTTGTTTTGAAAGAATATGTATGTACATTTCAAAGGTAGTGTCTGTTAAATTCTGCATTGTATGGGGGAGAATCAGGACTGCATTGAACATCAAAGTGCTCTCTTGCTAAGTCAACCAGGATACAGTTGTTTATAAACTGTTTGTTTTATTTACTTTTCACATGCTAAAAATTCAAATTGTGAATTGGCCTAACTAAACGCAATTTGGCAGGAAGTAAGCCTTTGACATATGTATTCTAGTATTAAGACTCCCTTTAAAAAATAACAGTTATTAACTACCAATAATGAAATAACTAGTGACCACAAAGTTATTATTATCCAACCACACATACAACTCCAGTTCACTCAGCTGTATGAATGAGTACCTGGCTATAGACAGTGGTGAATATTTGTATGAGAATAGTCTTCGTGCATTAATTGCAGTGTGACCTAATGCTTCCCAGAGAAGTCAAGATGGTGTTCGATTGAACAAGTCTGCCAGGGAGTAAAGTGTAAAGCGCTTTTGAGCAGTCATAAGGACTGGATATTGCATTGTATAAGAACTTATCTATAACTTTAACATAATTTGAACTAACAGTTATACTGTAAGAGTGCTGGCAACATTACTCCATACCTGCATTGTGGCTCTCCCTAGCCTCTTCACCTTTTGGTTCCAGACTCCCACCCTCTGTGGGCAACACACGTGTCTCTGGTGTGCCGTTCTCAAACTCAGATGACCAGCCCTGCATGGAGCCGAGAGAGTTACCCTGAATGAAGGCCTCATTACTCGCCCCTCTCGGGTCCGAGTCTAGATACCCTTCTCGACTATCGATGGAAATGGCATCAGTCTCACCACCCACCTCTGTTGCCGAATCCACTGGTGCAAAGCAAGCAGTGACATCTGAAAGTTGTGGTTTCAGCGGGATCCCCTTCCTCACAGGATGGAATTCTGGGATTGCTGTGGTGGGTCGCATTTTATCTTGCGGTATAGTTTTGGTGGTGTCCTTGGAAGAGCTGGGTTCGGGTGTGTTTGAGGTGATTCTGATAGCTGCTGCCAGTGCTGTATCCTCTGATGATGGTTCCATTGGGGTCGCCGTGACCAGCTGTGATGATTCTGTTGGGGTCGCTGTGACCAGCTGTGATGATTCTGTTGGGGTCGCTGTGACCTGTTGTGATGATTCCATTGGGGTCGCCGTGACCAGCTGTGATGATTCTGTTGGGGTCACCGTGACCAGCTGTGATGATTCAGTTGGGGTCACTGTGACCAGCTGTGATGATTCTGTTGGGGTCGCTGTGACCTGTTGTGATGATTCCATTGGGGTAGCCGTGACCTGTTGTGATGATTCTGTTGGGGTCGCTGTGACCTGTTGTGATGATTCTGTTGGGGCCGTCATGACCTGCTGTGCTGTTTCACTTAAGGTCATCTTGACCTGTTCCATCATATGTTCCTCTGAAGTCATTTTGATGGCAACTTCACATGTTTTCTTGACATTTACATCCTCAATAGACTGTTCAGTTTCTACACCAACATCAACTGAACGTTTATTAGCAACTTCACGTTCCACCTCGCCTAACCAAACTCCCCCCTCAGTGGACTCGGAGCCCTGCTGTATATGTTGCAGACATTCATTGCGGAATGTCATTTCAGGTGCTTCAGTTTCAGTTGCCTCTAGTACACTAGGAACGTCTTGTAGCCATCTTTGTTTATCAATATCTTCAGAGACGACACTTAGTTTTGACGAGGATGGAGTCAACTGAAACGAAGATGAGAAAACAGAATCAAACTGCCGCCCATCTGTGGAATCCGGGCAAGAGATCTGGCTGGTCGCCGTACTTTCACTGCCGTCGCTTCTCGGTCGACACCGCAGCGCCATCTGGCGGATCTCGTCGACGTCTCTGCGTGTAAGATTGGCAGAGAATGGAGTGTTTGGTGGCGTCAGTGGCAGGTGCTTCCGTTTTACACGGTGGCGCCTCACGGTGACTGGATGGCTAACAGAGCTGCCATCTGGTGACTGGGACTTCTGCCCACCTGCGGTGTATTGTGATTGGGCAACTGGGGCGATTCTTGATGGTAATGTCACAGGTCGAATCACTGCAACAGAAGAAATCAAATGACTTTGCTCCAAACCTGTGCACCCCACTTTCACAGTTTTCAGTATCCTCAAAGCAATTTTCAGTATTTTTGACTAAATTTCCATAACGTATATTTTATTAAGGTGAAATTCTGCTTTCAATACTGCCCACTGGCCATGTGTTTTGCATACTGAACATGTCATTTCCACCGCCATGAATCAATCACAAATTCTTCATTGCAAAAGCTGCAGTGTGCATAACTGACAAGGTCATTTGACGCTGGTACAGAGAACAGCCATTGCACTGTGTAAAAGGCCACAATTCTGAATTCTGGCACGTTTTCCGGTGGCATTTTAGCAGTTTCAGAATCAACTTTCTGTTTCGCATCCATCTTAAAAAAACGTGGCCACTTATGCACTTGCGTGATACACAGGTTTTAACAAATGATTTAATATGTACAAAGAAGGCTGCAACGTGGTTGCGTGTTTTTCGTAAATAAAAATTTGCCATATTTAGAATGGAATGTTATGGAATATAACAAGACGAACAAAAGCATTCGATTCCGTAATAAATACGAACAAATACAGATGGTGCACACGTCTGTTACTCCTTGGCAGACCTGTTCAATCAAATAACAGCTAGTCTTCTCTAGGAAGCATTCAGCCATGCTCAATTGAGAATCTGATGCACTAGCCACCATTGGTAATGATTTTCAGCGGTTGGTTTCACATAGCATTCATACCATACAAACATTCATACCATACAAACATTCATATAATGGGCAGTTCACAGTTATACGTAACTGATGGATATAGGCCATCACTGTTATACATAACTGATGGATCTAGGCTGTCACTGTTATACATAACTGATGGATCTAGGCAGTCACTGTTATACATAACTGATGGATCTAGGCAGTCACTATTATACATAACTGATGGATATAGGCCGTCACTGTTATACATAACTGATGGATGTAGGCCGTCACTGTTATACATAACTGATGGATCTAGGCAGTCACTGTTATACATAACTGATGGATGTAGGCCATCACTATTATACATAACTGATGGATATAGGCCGTCACTGTTATACATAACTGATGGATCTAGGCAGTCACTGTTATACATAACTGATGGATATAGGCAGTCACTGTTATACATAACTGATGGATCTAGGCAGTCACTGTTATACATAACTGATGGATCTAGGCAGTCACTGTTATACATAACTGATGGATCTAGGCAGTCACTGTTATACATAACTGATGGATCTAGGCAGTCACTGTTATACATAACTGATGGATATAGGCAGTCACTGTTATACATAACTGATGGATCTAGGCAGTCACTGTTATACATAACTGATGGATATAGGCCGTCACTGTTATACATAACTGATGGATCTAGGCAGTCACTGTTATACATAACTGATGGATCTAGGCAGTCACTGTTATACATAACTGATGGATCTAGGCAGTCACTGTTATACATAACTGATGGATCTAGGCAGTCACTGTTATACATAACTGATGGATATAGGCAGTCACTGTTATACATAACTGATGGATCTAGGCAGTCACTGTTATACATAACTGATGGATATAGGCCGTCACTGTTATGCATAACTGATGGATCTAGGCAGTCACTGTTATACATAACTGATGGATCTAGGCCGTCACTGTTATACATAACTGATGGATCTAGGCAGTCACTGTTATACATAACTGATGGATCTAGGCAGTCACAGTTATACATAACTGATGGATGTAGGTAGTCGCAGTTATACATAACTGATGGATGTAGGTAGTCGCAGTTATACATAACTGATGGATGTAGGTAGTCGCAGTTATACATAACTGATGGATGTAGGTAGTCGCAGTTATACATAACTGATGGATGTAGGTAGTCGCAGTTATACATAACTGATGGATCTAGGCAGTCACTGTTATACATAACTGATGGATCTAGGCCATCACTGTTATACATAACTGATGGATATAGGCCGTCACAGTTATAAGTAACTGATGGATCTAGGCCATCACTGTTATACATAACTGATGGATCTAGGCCATCACTGTTATACATAACTGATGGATCTAGGCCATCACTGTTATACATAACTGATGGATGTAGGCAGTCACTGTTATACATAACTGATGGATATAGGCCGTCACTGTTATACATAACTGATGGTACTAGGCCATCACAGTTATAAGTAACTGATGGATCTAGGCCATCACTGTTATACATAACTGATGGATCTAGGCCATCACTGTTATACATAACTGATGGATGTAGGCCATCACTGTTATACATAACTGATGGATATAGGCCGTCACAGTTATAAGTAACTGATGGATGTAGGCCATCACTGTTATACATAACTGATGGATCTAGGCCATCACTGTTATACATAACTGATGGATCTAGGCCATCACTGTTATACATAACTGATGGATCTAGGCCATCACTGTTATACATAACTGATGGATCTAGGCCATCACTGTTATACATAACTGATGGATCTAGGCCATCACTGTTATACATAACTGATGGATGTAGGCCGTCACTGTTATACATAACTGATGGATCTAGGCCATCACTGTTATACATAACTGATGGATCTAGGCCATCACTGTTATACATAACTGATGGTTGTAGGCCGTCACTGTTATACATAACTGATGGATCTAGGCCATCACAGTTATAAGTAACTGATGGATCTAGGCCATCACTGTTATACATAACTGATGGATCTAGGCCATCACTGTTATACATAACGGATGGATGTAGGCCGTCACTGTTATACATAACCGATGGATATAGACCGTCACAGTTATAAGTAACTGATGGATCTAGGCCATCACTGTTATACATAACTGATGGATCTTGGCCATCACTGTTATACATAACTGATGGATCTAGGCCATCACTGTTATACATAACTGATGGATGTAGGCCGTCACTGTTATACATAACTGATGGATCTAGGCCATCACTGTTATACATAACTGATGGATCTAGGCCATCACTGTTATACATAACTGATGGATCTAGGCCATCACTGTTATACATAACTGATGGATGTAGGCCATCACTGTTATACATAACTGATGGATATAGGCCGTCACAGTTATAAGTAACTGATGGATGTAGGCCATCACTGTTATACATAACTGATGGATCTAGGCCATCACTGTTATACAAAACTGATGGATCTAGGCCATCACTGTTATACATAACTGATGGATCTAGGCCATCACTGTTATACATAACTGATGGATCTAGGCCATCACTGTTATACATAACTGATGGATCTAGGCCATCACTGTTATACATAACTGATGGATGTAGGCCGTCACTGTTATACATAACTGATGGATATAGGCCGTCACAGTTATAAGTAACTGATGGATGTAGGCCATCACTGTTATACATAACTGATGGATCTAGGCCATCACTGTTATACTTAACTGATGGATCTAGGCCATCACTGTTATACATAACTGATGGATCTAGGCCATCACTGTTATACATAACTGATGGATGTAGGCCGTCACTGTTATACATAACTGATGGATATAGGCCGTCACAGTTATAAGTAACTGATGGATCTAGGCCATCACTGTTATACATAACTGATGGATCTAGGCCATCACTGTTATACATAACTGATGGATCTAGGCCGTCACTGTTATACGTAACTGATGGATCTAGGCCATCACTGTTATACATAACTGATGGATCTAGGCCATCACTGTTATACATAACTGATGGATCTAGGCCATCACTGTTGTACATAACTGATGGATGTAGGCCGTCACTGTTATACATAACTGATGGATATAGACCGTCACAGTTATAAGTAACTGATGGATCTAGGCCATCACTGTTATACATAACTGATGGATCTTGGCCATCACTGTTATACATAACTGATGGATCTAGGCCATCACTGTTATACATAACTGATGGATGTAGGCCGTCACTGTTATACATAACTGATGGATCTAGGCCATCACTGTTATACATAACTGATGGATCTAGGCCATCACTGTTATACATAACTGATGGATCTAGGCCATCACTGTTATACATAACTGATGGATGTAGGCCGTCACTGTTATACATAACTGATGGATATAGGCCGTCACAGTTATAAGTAACTGATGGATGTAGGCCATCACTGTTATACATAACTGATGGATCTACGCCATCACTGTTATACATAACTGATGGATCTAGGCCATCACTGTTATACATAACTGATGGATCTAGGCCATCACTGTTATACATAACTGATGGATGTAGGCCGTCACTGTTATACATAACTGATGGATATAGGCCGTCACAGTTATAAGTAACTGATGGATCTAGGCCATCACTGTTATACATAACTGATGGATCTAGGCCATCACTGTTATACATAACTGATGGATCTAGGCCATCACTGTTATACATAACTGATGGATCTAGGCCGTCACTGTTATGCATAACTGATGGATCTAGGCCATCACTGTTATACATAACTGATGGATCTAGGCCATCACTGTTATACATAACTGATGGATCTAGGCCATCACTGTTATACATAACTGATGGATGTAGGCCATCACTGTTATACATAACTGATGGATATAGGCCGTCACAGTTATAAGTAACTGATGGATCTAGGCCATCACTGTTATATATAACTGATGGATCTAGGCCATCACTGTTATACATAACTGATGGATCTAGGCCATCACTGTTATACATAACTGATGGATCTAGGCCGTCACTGTTATACATAACTGATGGATCTAGGCCATCACTGTTATACATAACTGATGGATCTAGGCCATCACTGTTAGCCTACGTCACAATCATAAGAATATGCTTGACCTCCAGCAGGCTTTTCCTCGCCAATAATGGTTACATAAGCAGGAAGTGTGCATTATATCATTAGTGCGACACGACATCTGCTAAATCAACCTGTCCCACGTGCAGTTCTCACCTGAACAACTTTGACTTATGTTTTAGGCATAACAAAAAGCAGTTGGGGCCAGAATGTCAAAAAATATTTCACAGAATGTCTGAACATTCCACGTGTTCAATGTCCATTTTTTATGGCTTGACGGACCTCGATGCTTGGGTATAGGTCATGTGATGGACAAGTCAACTGGTTGCAATGCTTTGCATGTTACCTATGTTGCAATCTTTATCAAATGTCTGCACAAGTCCTCGTGTACGACAAAAATGCTTCATGAAACAAACCCCTGGTGTTTAATCACACAACTATATCACTCATTTAGTACAGTAACATACCAACAGAGGGAGCTGTGGCCTGCAGTGTAGGTTGCTGTGGATTAGCGTGGCCTGTGAGAATGAGCGGTGCTGTTGTCCACACGTTCAGGACGCTGGAGTTACACGACAACTGCAGATTCAAATTGGACAAACCTGCAAATAAAATAGTTTCATTATTTTTCCATTTGTGATGGGTCTTGACAGTTCAGACCTTAAGGTACATTTTGGCAGTAGGCATTTATCACCCATGTTAGTCATTTTATTGTGAAAGTAAAGGTGGTTGAATTGACCCACCCAAAGAACTGATCAACCGTGCTGTGGGCCGGTGCACATAAGTATGTACATATTTTTTACAGAACTTTCATTCAAAAACAATCCACTGTAATGTTTGTAAATTTACAACAGTACTTTCATTGCATAACTGACCTTGAATGTAGGTCTTCATGATGCCTGGCTGTTCAAGGTCACGCATGTAAGCCGTTCGTTTGTAGAAATTCCTGTAATCAAAATGACATCATCATCAAAGGGTAAATAAATGGAATTTTATGATTACCATATGGTTTGCAAGCTGCCATTAGTTTGTAAAATTACAAG
Organism: Paraescarpia echinospica; assembly: GCA_020002185.1. NCBI lineage: Eukaryota > Metazoa > Annelida > Polychaeta > Sabellida > Siboglinidae > Paraescarpia > Paraescarpia echinospica. The sequence continues at coordinate 67,463,180 of CM034537.1, read as the reverse complement.
TTGTACATAATCGTATCACGCATTCAGTGAAAATTCAAAATTTGAATATAACTTGAACTGATTTTTGGGCATGAATTAAATAAGTTGAGTTTGTTAGATGATTTAACAAACATTACGTCTGAAGGTTGCACGAATGAGTTAGCAGGTCATAGTGGATCCTATGTAGTTTGGCTTTTTCAAAAATGTTAAATGAGACCGTCAACAAAAATTTTAATAGAGGAGGCACTTTTAAAAGAAGGGTGAAGGAGGATATATTAGAAGAGTATGATGACATCAAAGGTGTGGAGAAAGAAGACTATATGGAGGCTGATAGGTAGGAAGACGTATAGAGGGACGCAGATGACAATATCACTGTCAGCGAGGTCACAAATAATATCTTATGACATTTTTATTTAAACAAGAACTGTTTCAGCATTGTATGCAAAAAGCCTTTTAATTATGTCTAACATGTACCTTTATTTTATGGCTTTACACTGTGGCCAACATAAACAATTTAAATAGTCTTGCATTTATTATTACCTGTTTTAATAATAAATATATCTCTTTTAAATGTATTTGTACTTTGAGTAATCATACGATGTGGTGCGAAGTGAATATATGGAGCTATATAAATGTTATATTTTATTATTATTTTATCACGAATGACATTGACACCGCTGCTACCTGCAGGTGTCGCTGTCAGCAATCATCGCATCGAGGTAGTTCACAAGAAGTCCCTCATTCAGCGCCAGGCGGATCCAAGCCTTGTGGGAGAAACAGGATCATGATACACCACAATCCACAGAACAGTGACATCAACGTGTAGAGAACAATTTCACTATAATGGCATGTGTTCATACATGTGTTCATACATGTGTTCATACATGTGTTCATACATGTGTTCATACATGTGTTCATACATGTGTTCATACATGTGTTCATACATGTGTTCATACATGTGTTCATACATGTGTTCATACATGTGTTCATACATGTGCATGTGTGTGTGTGCGCGTACATGGGTGTAGCGTGTGCATGCGTGTTCATGTGTGTGTCTGTGCGTGTGCATGCATGTGCATGTGTGTGTGTGCGCATGTGTGTGTGCGTGTGAGAGTGTGTGTGTGCAAGCCAGTGAGAGTGCATGTGTGTTTATGTAAATTGCCCATATAGGGTTATTACCAGTTAAGAGTTTGTTAGATGGATGTTAATCCAATGATCACAATGTTACACCTGGTGTCTACTGCTGACACAAGCCATGTAAGCCTTCCACTGGTCAGTTGGGCACATTCAATGTTACACCTGGTGTCTACTGCTGACACAAGCCATGTAAGCCTTCCACTGGTCAGTTGGGCACATTCAATGTTACACCTGGTGTCTACTGCTGACACAAGCCATGTAAGCCTTCCACTGGTCAGTTGGGCACATTCAATGTTACACTTGGTGTCTACTGCTGTCACAAGCCATGTAAGCCTTCCACTGGTCAGTTGGGCACATTCAATGTTACACTTGGTGTCTACTGCTGTCACAAGCCATGTAAGCCTTCCACTGGTCAGTTGGGCACATTCAATGTTACACCTGGTGTCTACTGCTGACACAAGCCATGTAAGCCTTCCACTGGTCAGTTGGGCACATTCAATGTTACACCTGGTGTCTACTGCTGACACAAGCCATGTAAGCCTTCCACTGGTCAGTTGGGCACATTCAATGTTACACTTGGTGTCTACTGCTGACACAAGCCATGTAAGCCTTCCACTGGTCAGTTGGGCACATTCAATGTTACACTTGGTGTCTACTGCTGACACAAGCCATGTAAGCCTTCCACTGGTCAGTTGGGCACATTCAATGTTACACTTGGTTTTTACTGCTGACACAAGCCATGTATGCCGTCCACCGGTCAGTTGGGCACATTCAATGTTACACTTGGTGTCTACTGCTGACACAAGCCATGTAAGCCTTCCACTGGTCAGTTGGGCACATTCAATGTTACACTTGGTGTCTACTGCTGACACAAGCCATGTAAGCCTTCCACTGGTCAGTTGGGCACATTCAATGTTACACTTGGTTTTTACTGCTGACACAAGCCATGTATGCCGTCCACCGGTCAGTTGGGCACATTCAATGTTACACTTGGTGTCTACTGCTGACACAAGCCATGTATGCCGTCCACCGGTCAGTTGGGCACATTCAATGTTACACTTGGTGTCTACTGCTGACACAAGCCATGTAAGCCTTCCACCGGTCAGTTGGGCACATTCAATGTTACACTTGGTGTCTACTGCTGACACAAGCCATGTAAGCCTTCCACCGGTCAGTTGGGCACATTCAATGTTACACTTGGTGTCTACTGCTGACACAAGCCATGTAAGCCATCCACTGGTCAGTTGGGCACATTCAATGTTACATTTGGTTTCTACTGCTGACACACGTCATGTAAGCCTTCCACTGGTCAGTTGGGCACATTCAATGTTACACTTGGCTTCTACTGCTGACACAAGCCATGTATGCTGTCCACTGGTCAGTTGGGCACATTCAATGTTACACTTGGTCAGTTGGGCACATTCAATGTTACACTTGGTGTCTACTGCTGACACAAGCCATGTAAGCCGTCCACCAGTCAGTTGGGCACATTCAATGTTACAGCTGGTGTCTACTGCTGACACACGCCACGTAAGTCGTCCACTGGTCAGTTGGGCACATTCAATGTTACACCTGGTGTCTACTGCTGACACAAGCTATGTAAGCCTTCCACTTGTCAGTTGGGCACATTCAATGTTACACATGGTGTCTACTGCTGACACAAGCCATGTAAGCCTTCCACTGGTCAGTTGGGCACATTCAATGTTACACTTGGTGTCTACTGCTGACACAAGCCATGTAAGCCTTCCACTGGTCAGTTGGGCACATTCAATGTTACACTTGGTGTCTACTGCTGACACAAGCCATGTAAGCCTTCCACTGGTCAGTTGGGCACATTCAATGTTACACTTGGTTTTTACTGCTGACACAAGCCATGTATGCCGTCCACCGGTCAGTTGGGCACATTCAATGTTACACTTGGTGTCTACTGCTGACACAAGCCATGTTACACTTGGTGTCTACTGCTGACACAAGCCATGTAAGCCTTCCACCGGTCAGTTGGGCACATTCAATGTTACACTTGATGTCTACTGCTGACACAAGCCATGTAAGCCTTCCACCGGTCAGTTGGGCACATTCAATGTTACACTTGGTGTCTACTGCTGACACAAGCCATGTAAGCCATCCACTGGTCAGTTGGGCACATTCAATGTTACATTTGGTTTCTACTGCTGACACAAGTCATGTAAGCCTTCCACTGGTCAGTTGGGCACGTTCAATGTTACACTTGGCTTCTACTGCTGACACAAGCCATGTATGCTGTCCACTGGTCAGTTGGGCACATTCAATGTTACACTTGGTCAGTTGGGCACATTCAATGTTACACTTGGTGTCTACTGCTGACACAAGCCATGTAAGCCGTCCACTGGTCAGTTGGGCACATTCAATGTTACACTTGGTTTCTACTGCTGACACAGGCCAAGTAAGCCTTCCACTGGTCAGTTGGGCACATTCAATGTTACAGTTGGTTTCTACTGCTGACACAAGCCATGTAAGCCGTCCACTGGTTAGTTGGGCACATTCAATGTTATACTTGGTTTCTACTGCTGACACAAGCCATGTAAGCCTTCCACTGGTCAGTTGGGCACATTCAATGTTACACTTGGTGTCTACTGCTGACACACGCCATGTAAGTCGTCCACTGGTCAGTTGGGCACATTCAATGTTACACCTGGTATCTACTGCTGACACAAGCCATGTAAGCCGTCCACCAGTCAGTTGGGCACATTCAATGTTACAGCTGGTGTCTACTGCTGACACACGCCATGTAAGTCGTCCACTGGTCAGTTGGGCACATTCAATGTTACACCTGGTGTCTACTGCTGACACAAGCTATGTAAGCCGTCCACCGGTCAGTTGGGCACATTCAATGTTACACCTGGTATCTACTGCTAACACAAGCCATGTAAGCCGTCCACCGGTCAGTTGGGCACATTCAATGTTACACCTGGTATCTACTGCTGACACAAGCCATGTAAGCCGTCCACTGGTCAGTTGGGCACATTCAATGTTACACCTGGTATCTACTGCTGACACAAGCCATGTAAGCCGTCCACTGGTCAGTTGGGCACATTCATTGTTACAGCTGGTGTCTACTGCTGACACAAGCCATGTAAGCCGTCCACTGGTCAGTTGGGCACATTCATTGTTACAGCTGGTGTCTACTGCTAACACAAGCCATGTAAGCCATCCACTGGTCAGTTGGGCACATTCGATGTTACACCTGGTATCTACTGCTGACACAAGCCATGTAAGCCGTCCACTGGTCAGTTGGGCACATTCATTGTTACAGCTGGTGTCTACTGCTGACACAAGCCATGTAAGCCATCCACTGGTCAGTTGGGCACATTCATTGTTACAGCTGGTGTCTACTGCTGACACAAGCCATGTAAGCCATCCACTGGTCAGTTGGGCACATTCATTGTTACAGCTGGTGTCTACTGCTAACACAAGCCATGTAAGCCATCCACTGGTCAGTTGGGCACATTCATTGTTACAGCTGGTGTCTACTGCTAACACAAGCCATGTAAGCCGTCCACTGGTCAGTTGGGCACATTCATTGTTACAGCTGGTGTCTACTGCTAACACAAGCCATGTAAGCCGTCCACTGGTCAGTTGGGCACATTCATTGTTACAGCTGGTGTCTACTGCTGACACAAGCCATGTAAGCCATCCACTGGTCAGTTGGGCACATTCATTGTTACAGCTGGTATCTACTGCTAACACAAGCCATGTAAGCCATCCACTGGTCAGTTGGGCACATTCATTGTTACAGCTGGTGTCTACTGCTAACACAAGCCATGTAAGCCGTCCACTGGTCAGTTGGGCACATTCATTGTTACAGCTGGTGTCTACTGCTAACACAAGCCATGTAAGCCATCCACTGGTCAGTTGGGCACACTGTACGTAACAACTATAGAAACCACAAGCGGCGTTCAAAAAAACTGCTCAAATTGACGTTACAACAAACATGAGGTACAATTACTTTGGGAGTCTCCTGTATCTGTGTGCATGCAATGACATCCAGAGCATGGGAACTTTCGCAAGTACCATTTAATCCTAACACTGGTAGCCCATATTAATCCAAGAACTAATTCTGTGAATTAATACAGATGGATCTTCCTAATATCTTAGTGAAATGGTCCCCTGATATAACCTTACATTCAGAAAACAAGGGTATCTGATTACAGTATATTACGTACAACACTTCTGTGTGTTTAGATTTATACCTGAATTTTACTTACCCGACACATTCCTATGTCCGTGTTGATCTGACTGAGATGGGTCAACTGTGAAACAACGTCTTTGTGGGTAAATTTCTGCAGAAATGGCCAGCAACTCTGGATGAGGAAACACAGTACTAGAGTAGAGTGAATGTAATGCCTGCCAAAGTTCTTGATTAACAAGACATGTATATATATATATATATACATATAAATATATATGTATATGTATATATATATACGTATAAATATATATATGATATATATATATATATATTCACCCACTCACTCATGTCGGCCACTGGGGTTGAACATTAGTGGCTTCAATCATCCGTCTCCAGATCCCTCTGTCTGCCATTGCCGTCTTCAACTCCTCCATCTCTAGACCCACATCTTCCTTTAAGCAGTCGATGTAAGTCGCTGCTGGTCTTCCTGCCTTGGTTCTTCCATGTGTCGGTTGCCACAAGATGGTCTTAGATGCCATATATATGTTTTATATACACTGTATATATATATATATATATGATATATATACAATGCAACACACTTATATTGAACACGGATACAATGAATTCACGGATATAACGAAACAATTTCTTACGTACGGATTTTTTCCCTATCCTTTCCATTATAAGCGTTCACGCATATTACGAACACAGGTATAACGAATTAACAGTTATTACGAACTTCTTTTCCTGAACAAATTTTGTCGTATAACGAATTTCTGTCCAACCAAAATCATTCGTAACCGGGCTACACAGTCAGACGACGCTGCAGCACGCTACGACTGGCTTAAGGATTTCCTGTTATCTGGTTCCCGAGCCAACAGCAAACAAACGTCAATGGAGGACTTCTTCAAAGCAGATTAACTGGTGTCATTCTGTGTGAGTTATACAAGAAGTAGTAGTTACCGTGGCTTCATCCTGCTACAGTTCATGTATTAGTGTGCTTGGATGCGACTTGCTCGCCATGTGTTTATGTCATACTGTATTTTTTTACTTTTTCACAGACGCTGGACTGCGATCTTATACTATAACTACACTTAATAGTAACATTTGTAACTGTTTTATGTGTTATCTAAAGAAATGTTACACAACAAAATATATTTGCGTTTGATAGATACCTGGCGAATAGTTTAAAAACTGTCACATACAACAATACTACCTAGCGGGTAAACGCGAACACGCATATAACAAGTTCACGATATAACGAAAGTAGTTCGTTATAAGCATGTTGCATTATATATATATATAATTATATATATATATATATGACTAAACATTTAATCAATAACACCAAATCACATAATTATTAATGATTCCAATTCCACCAAAATTGAATCCATTTCCATTTCAATTGGAATCAGCCTTCAATCCCAATTTCGAAATTGAAATAGTCCCATGTCTGGCCTTGACCCCTCCCTTTTTCATACACTTTGTATGAATACCCACGGTAGGTAACTGCAGACAGTTATGAATGACCCCCATCTACATGACATCTGCAGTGCAATAAGAGATGTAACGACTGTGTGTTTGTTTCTATAAGCTCACTCCAAACAAATGGCACTAGTTAATGTGCAATAAAACACTTACCAGGTGTGCATCAGTTTCAGAAGTGCGACCCACAAAATAACTGGACAACTGCAAATAAATCATAAATTTATTTATGATTGTTCATTAAAAACCAACATTTCCCAACTATGCATTTTCATGTTCAGATGTCAATACATAAAATTCCCTGCATATGTTCGATAAATGCATTTTTTGCAAAGATACAAAAATTTACAAGGCTTCAATAGGACTTCAACTTCATTTTATAATATGTTTAATAATATCATATTGATTTTTTTATCATTCTCAATATATTTAAGGCAAATTTAAACTGTTATTGTTTCTGTAATATCAATCATCTTTTTTTGAGCACCCCTTGTTACCTTTGATCCTATGGAAGGCTTTAGCTGGTGCAGAAAGATGGCCTCAAGCACATTGCACAGGGCATTGGCACTGTCTCCACTGCAAGCATGCATCAACAATACAGTACTCAAAACACTTTGTTTGCTTAATTAAGTGCAGGTTTTCCGATCGTTTATATTTATAAAATCTGATATTTTTACAGTACAAATATATGTATTCAAACTTACTGACTGCCAAATTATGTTTTAACGATGCACAAACAACTTGTGAATTCAATGGTTTACTGCCTACATTATAAAACAGTTCATTCTCTGTTTGTATGTGCACCCATATCTCCGTCAGTTTTGCATGTTGTCGTTCTTTTCGTCGTTCCCTGTCTTCAGTATGTATCGGGCTGAAATTTTGTATGTGATCAACCGGGCCCATTGAGATGAGTCATAGATTTAGACATTTTTGAAATTCAATTGTTGCAAATATTCTGTTTGAGATTGTGTTACTGCAATGGTCGTTATTAAAAAGACGTGTTTGTCAACGATATTCTACGTTATTTCAAATAAAATCAAAAATACTTTATTGTCTGTCCTAAAACAATACATTTTAAAACAGAAAATTGTCTTTAGGCTCATCCGTTGACCATTCAATCAATCAATTAGCTATCAAAAAATATCAAAATAAAGATATCAAAACACACAACATTATTGCATTTACATGCTCATGTAAAGTTCCCACACATGTAACATGGTATGAGTAAGGTGTATATAAATAACACATTAAAGTATCCCACAACGAAAACTAAACATACCACATAAACAGATAACTGACTAAATGTAAAGTTTTTCCGAGCATATCATGTGGCCTAAACATTATCAAACCCAAGCACTCCCAGAACACCAGAGATGGACACTAGTACGTCAATATCTGCATTGTCAAAACACACAGTGACAAGAAACTGTGTAATTACACCTGTCCATCGATAGTTATAATTTATGTAATCAGACCCGAGGCTCTGCCTCCGAAAGCAGAGTATATTTAAATTTTAACAACACAAAATGGTTCATTAAAGCACACTTGGATGATAAGAGATTTATAGTTTATACTCTATAACATAATTTTATTATAAAACAAACGGAAAAACTCCCTTTTGGTTGGTTGACTGTTCCATTACCCAGAATAAGCCAGGATGGTAATTTTAACAGGAAGTTCGCTGAATTGGTTGTCGTGAATGCGGCAACATCACAACCATACTGACAACCAAAGGGTGTTGTTGTTGTTGTTAAACCAACCAACATTTCTAACATTGTCAGCTGAGATGTACGTAATCTGAATGACTTGTTTAGATTTCTTACATTGTCAGCAGATATGTACGTAATCTGAATGACTTGTTTACATTTCTTACATTGGCAGCAGAGATGTACGTAATCTGAATGACTTGTTTATATTTCTTACATTGTCAGTAGAGTTATATGCAATCTGAATGACTTGTTTACATTTATTACATTGTCAGTAGAGTTATATGCAATCTGAATGACTTGTTTACATTTCTTACATTGTCAGGAGAGATGCATGTAATCTGAATGACTTGTTTACATTTCTTACATTGTCAGTAGAGATGCATGTAATCTGAATGACTTTTTTACATTTCTTACATTGTTAGTAGAGATGTATGTAATCTGAATGACTTGTTTACATTTTGTGGGCAAAAAAATCCACCATTTGAATCATCCAGGCTGTCTAACCTCTTCACTCGTACGGTCAGTTTGTTATCAGTTATCTTTTACCGATCTATGATTACTGGCAATAAAATACACCTGCATATACGTGTCTGCCACCATAATGATACAAAAGAAGTAATAGTCACAAGGCAATCAAACTTTAACCATCAGCAGTGCAAACACATCTCAGAAAGACACACGCTGTCATGTTACCTATGTATTGGGGTGTCTGACTTGATGTAGTCATTCTGTAGTACTTTGATGCACAGCTTGAGGTGTGCTGTGAGGCCTGTCTTGATTCTTGCATGCTTTCTCGATTCATCCTCTGCCACACCTGGAGTGAGAAAGAAACTTAAATGAATACTACGGTCATTCTCCCTCGAACTTGCGAGAATTAATGCACCCACATTGTAAAAAAATATTTTTTAAATCACCATAATGATAATAATCTTACCAACAAGTTTGTTGCTGGATGTACCCTGGATCTGTTTTTAGTTTTTGAGTTATTGCCATTGGAACATCGTGAATGCTTGATCCTGCAACGTATACACGGCGGTGCAAGGTTCAGCTTTCGCAATGTTCAAACGGCAATAACTAAAAAATTAAAAACAATTCCTGGGTACTTCCAGTGACAAACTTGTAGATAAGATTATCTTTATGGTGATATCAAATTTTTTTTTAATTCCGCGATTGCAATTTCATGTAGTCTGAAACATGCGTGCTAAAAGATAGGGCGCGCTCAGCGGCCCTACCTGTGGCGACATCAGCACTCAGCAACATCTGACAGGCTGTGACATGCAAATAACCATGTTTGAGCAGGCTTAGTAACATGAGTTCACAATGAACAGGCTTCATATTTGGTACATTACTTGACAAGAGTATTAAGTTTATGTATATGAAGTTTCAAAGACATTTAAAACTTCATTTCACTTAGTCTTTAAATGTTTCATCCTAGACAGCTTGGACCTCGGGCGCCAAACTTTCATGGATTAATTTATGACCCTTCAGAATAAAAATAAAATTTTTATGTTTTTAAATTATCCTGTGGTTGAAGGTACTGGATGTTAGATGGAAGTAAAGTGATTCACAACTTGTAACAATCATAGAAACATTGCACATGCAGTGAAGAAAACATCTGGTATGAAAACCGTCTTCTCCGTCTGTGTGTATGAAGCACCACATGGAGAATAGACTTTTTGCTAGTGTCTTCAATAACAATCCTTGGCGACATGAAGATCCGCACCCATGTGCATATTGCACCTGTTTTGCTTGCTTTGCATATAGGCCTATAAAAAGGCTATGCAACACAAGCAAAACAAACCTGGCATCATGTCAATCTAGCATCAATCACAATGATGTTCTAAAGGTGCAATTGCAGGATCTGCGAAATATGTAGATGGTGGTGCAATCTGTGAATCTTAGCGCATCCGAGAACTGTGTAGTGCAAGTAGCTGTGCCCAACATAGACAGTGGTGTCTTCGGAAAGACACCACTGTCTTGCATTATCCAAGATTAGAGTTTGTAGACGACAAAATATATCCGTCTATATGGTTGATTTGCATAGTCCATCAGACTGGATTTTCATGCTGATGTGTGCATGTACAACTGTGCTGTGCCAGATGTGACGGTGCGAGAAAGATATATGAGTAAAAACGAAGACAACGGCTTAGATGTGTGAAACAACCGCTCCCCTGAAGGTGTGGATGATTGGGCTCTGTAAACCTTAGAATGAGGCGGAACAAGGCAGAACCAATGTAAAATATCTGACATTTGGTGTGTGCTTTACATCATACTCATATTTCATGCATTTTTTAATATTGATGTAATACAACCTATCCGACAATATGAAGGCATAATACCTAGATTAAGTTACACTTTTATGAGACGGTATGATGTAAAGCACACACCAAATGCTCGACACCTACTCCATCACATAAAAATTACATTAATATTTAACTATGCATGAAGTATCAGTCTCATGCAAAACACACATAGAATGCTAGAAAGATTATACATGGGCTCTGCCTTGTTATGCCTCAGTTTACAGAGACCCCTGGATGGTTGCCACAGTCCACAGTAGCAGTACCATCACTCACATTCTCGGGGAGGGTGTTCCACCATGCAACTGTTCAGACAGCTGTGTATTTGTATTCATGCATTATTTGTGTTTACTCTAAATTTGCACCATACAATACTAAAATGATTCCTGTATGCTGCGTCAGTAACAGAATCAAAGGAACAGGAAGTTCAAAACAACATGAGACCGAGTCATGTCTCATGAAAAATCACAAGATTCAAGTCGTGAGTATAAAATAGTGAGGATTTGAGTGTTTTATGGGCGTCTAAGTAATTGCAATTTAAAACGGGTTTGTTATTGTTAGCAGCTACAAATGGTGTTGTGCATAAATACCAGATGTTCCTAATAAATTCATGTCGAAGCCAGTAATGTGTGCATTTGAGGTAGATTCTTTGACATCAACATTGGCCTCCCCATCCACGTGATATTGTAAACAAACATGGCGAAGTCTCATCCTCCACGACATATACTATCAAGCTCACTCTTGCAATTTTTCGTGAGTTCATTTAGCACAACAAATCGACTGACAAAAGATGTAGCTCAACCCTCATATAAACAACATAGGTAATGGTATAATTAACAATATTGTTTTAACATTGTCGTGATTTTGTTGTAGTTTTACAGAAATAATGCATGAAGAGAAATGAGCGTGGAAATCACGCACTTTATATCAATCGCGCACAGAAATCACAGACGGAAATCGTGCATCGAAATCACACATGGAAAGCACGTGTATAGATTTCATACATATAAATTAACCCGGCACAAAAACAAGGAACATGCACCTTCAGCACTACTAAGAAAACCATAATATATTATGTCTGCGCCGCCTATAACTGAGACAGGGGACAGAAAATAATTTTTCTGCCCTCCGATTACACACACCTTTCACAGTCGACAAAAATACACATTTATATATAACAATCGTCTCATAAAATTTACATTTCCACCCGCCATTGACGCTAGCCACAAAAACAAACATTCACGCTCACAGTTAATGGGGAGCAGAACCAATATATTATATTGGACCAGTACGTACAGTTTCTATTTATTGGGCCGTTATTCTGTTAGTGTATGTGTTATTGCTCTGTACATGCAAGCACGTACAGACCACGCACGAAGAGCATAAATGGAAAACATGCACACCAAGAGCACGTCATTAGACAACAAAATCACAAATCTGTAGATTTCTAGAGAAATATCTCCCATGCATTTCTATAAAAACCTACAGAACTTATAGTAAACATTTTCCTATAGCATATTCTAGATATCTATTTTTTGTTATGAGTGCAGAGAGCATGCGTACATAGCACAGACAGTAAGAGTATAATACAGCGAGCATGCGTACAGGGCACAGACAGTAAGAGAATACAGAGAGCACGCACACGTACAAAGCATACACAGAGACATGCGTGGAGAGCACACAGAGATCCAGAGGACACGAAGAAGAAAGAGCACACGCAAATCGAGCATACGTGAAGAACACACAAAGAGCACACATGGAGTGCACACACATGCACACACACACGCGCGCGCATACATACACATGCACACACACACACACACACACACTCACTCACTCACGCACTCCTGCAAGCATGTACACACGGACGCGCATACACTCACACACTCATGCACGCACGCACGCACGCACGCACGCAAGAACGTACGCACGCACATACACACACGCAAGCACATCCGTACGCACACACACCACACTCACACACGCACTTACACACATACACACGCACACACACACTCATGCACTCAGGCACGCACACTCACGCACTCATGCAAGCATGTGCAAACGGACGCGCGCGCACACACACATACTGATGCACGCACGTACGCAAGAACGTACGCACGCACACACGCACGTACGCAAACACATCCGTACGCACACACACCACACGCACACACACACACGCATGCAGGTAGAGAGAGAGAGAGAGAGAGAGAGAGAGAGAGAGAGAGAGAGAGAGAGAGAGAGAGAGAGAGAGAGAGAGAGAGAGACAGACAGACAGACAGACAGACAGACAGACAGACAGACATACAGACAGGGGCAGAGATAGAGACAGAGAGAGACAGAGGCAGAGAGTGAGAGAGAGGGGAGAGAGAGAGAGAGAGGGGGAGAGAGAGAGAGAGAGAGAGAAAGAGAGAGAGAGAGAGTCTTGTTGGGAGGTTCCAAAATGCCCAGCATGCAACAGGCTAACACGTCGACAGTAAACCGGAAGTCAGTAGGTTGATTCGGTACCGTTGGATTTAAAGTTTTGGCACCTCGGACGTATTACAACTTTTTCGTTTGTTGATGGACAACAACCGACAGTTTCCAATCATGTCGAGGAGGAATGGTCTTGGATTTAATATGATCGTTGTTGTTGTATGTGGTTTTATTGTTATTTTTGGAATTTATTCGTATCATGATCTGCACACCCGTTTACGGAAAGGCGAAGAAGTGGCGGACCGACTTCGACAACAACACGAGTCAGTGTCGGCCCAGTTACAAGGTTGTTGACGTTCCACAGTTTGACTAAGCACACATTTATTTATAAAAAAATGTTGAATGTAGAATATCTCTTCTGGAATTGCATGCTGCCATGTCCGATGTCATGGTTTTGATGCCACTGCTAGGAATTTGAGGTTCACCGTGGCGTTGGTAGGGTGGTCGGACCAAAATTTTGTTTCGTAAAAAAAAATGTTTTCTCATTTTTCCTGATAGTAGTCACTATAAGAAGTACAACGGTAGTTGTTTCATGTATCTAAGTGAAATATTTAAAAAAACTACAGCTTGGTAAAGTTTCGAATTTCATGACATTTTCTGACGGTTTTCTGACAGATCTAATTTTGCTTATAAGTCACAAGAATTTTTTTAAATTATTTTCCCCTGATAATAGTCACTAATAGAAGTGCAATGGTGCTTGTTTCATGTACATCAATGAAATATTAAAGAAACTGCAGTTTTGTAAAGTTTCTAATTTCATGTTTTTTTCCGACAATTATCCGTTAGATTTGATTTTGCATATAAATCACAAGGACAATTTTTTTTTTCCCACATAGTGGTCACTATAAGAAGTACAATGCTATTCATTTCATGTAGCTAAGTACAACATTAAGAAAACTACAGTTTTGCAAAGTTCAAAATTTCATGAATTTTTCCAAATGTTTTCTGACGGATCTGATTGTGTACATAAATCACAAGAAAATTACTTTTTATCATCTTGAGTCTTGCCATCTATAAAGAAGGCCAATACAAAATTACATGTAACAATAAATACAAACATAAAAAAGTAAATACACACACACACACACGCACACACATCATGTATTACAATAGCATTAAAACATGAACACGACACAGCAACTGAGCAAAGATGATCAGTGTGGTTCTATCTTCGTAACATTAAAACAACTGTATGAACTTACAACCACATGAAAGGATTTGTTGATTGTGAATTAGAACCACAAACTGACAATACTAGTATCCCATTACACAACACTTGTTTTATTGGGCAAAGCCAATGACTGCTATGATTGACAAGCCAATTAACTAGTAATACACTGTGGCACAAAATGCCAATAATAGTCCCCCAATACACAACACTTGTTACATTGGGCAAATCCCATAACTACTATAATTGCCAAACCAATTAACTTGTAATATACTGTGGTTAAACCCATTGTTATCATCAACAATAGGGCGTACTATTATACTTACTTGTCTATGATTATATACAATTAATAGATACAATAAATTATAATGTTTACTTAATGTATATTATTTTTTTGTATACTATATAGTGACAAGTACAAAGATATAATCTTATTCTGTAATTTTAATATATAAAAAACTGGTATATACATATCAAATACAAAAACAGTAGGCCCTACATCAAAATAATTTATAACGATACCAAATTTTATAAACAAATAATAATACAATAAATTAATTGAAGCATAAATTATCATAAATTGTAATAATGTAACCAACACACAATATTATGTATATGCTAAATAGCTCAACAGTTGTATAATTAAACTAAAGTAATACCAATAAATAAACTAATAACATATTAATATAAACATCAATCAGTTACATTAAACATGGCAGCAATGAATTACTCAGGTGTAGGCAAATGTACTTGGCAGTATTAATCAAAGTCACCCGCTGTCGATCACATCGCTATCCGAGTCACGAGTGCATTGTATACCATGATGCACTGCGCGCATACAGGGAAGAAGGCAAAATGGCGATATCATTTTAAACGGGGGTTCCATAAACGGACGTTGTGCATGTTTGTGCTATCAATTGGTAAGCCATCACTGTAATCACGTTATCGTTCACACAACTCTTTACCCTTCGGCATATGCTTTCCGCTGAAACCAACTAACTAAATACTCACCAAACATAGGCCATTTTAAATCCATAATTACTATAATTTTTTATCGACGGATTACAATGATATTTTCAGATTCATTTTCCTCTGAATTTCATCTTTCTTCATCACATTTCAATATGGATGTACACATTAACATAATCTCGCAAATCAGTTTGATAGGTGGGGCCTGTCAACGTGATCCAAGATGGCCGCACGCGTAAATCAAGAAAACCAAAATACGACACTGAGAGTAAAAAAATAATTACCCCTAATAAACACCGCCAAAAAATATTTTTTCAGCGCAGGTACACACACTGACATTATTACAACAAGAAAATTCACAAACCGACAGGTAGAATGCATGATAATAAACTATGGCCACTAAACTGGGACCCCTGTCTCCCATGTTGTCAGAAGGGGAGGTAAATTGGTCTGACCTCCCTAGCGTTGGCGTTGTTGACATGGGACGGGTCTCCCGTTGCCGTTGGCTTTGACAATGACACTGACTCACGGACTGACAGCTCACCTAAACTTGGCTAAACTAGCCTAGGCTTAAGTAAATTAAGTTTACTAGCTAAAGCCTAATAAAAGTAAAGTTTAAACACCAGGGTCACCTCTTAAAATAAGGCCAAATTCACGTGGGTACCGTATGATGTCACTGTTCCACCCTCCACTCCAGGCATCTCAACAATTTTGTAGCAGCACATTTGTACTTCCAATGTATCATATATTTATCACTTGTTGTATATTACACCCAGCTGTGGAGCTAAGATTCTCTGTCTGCTATTGTTTGATGGAAACTGTGACTAATCTGTAATTGGTCACTGGCAGTAGCTTGTTTCAACAGACAGCATTGAGCCACTAGACCCCTGTTAAACTGGACAGTTGCCTGTAGGTTTTAAACTGTGTCAAACAGTGAGTCTACCTTTTGCTCTCAAATAATCTGTCCTCTTAGTTTTACACATGAAGACATAATCTGGCATAACCCGGCATAACTTGATAAGTCTTTGTAGCAGCACATTTGTACTTCCAGTGTATCATTGCAACATAACATACATATTACATACTGTGTGCCACATTTGAATGTTGTGCATGTAATATTTCCATGCAATCCATTTGCATATATAATTTCAACAGCCGTTTTCTTCATTTTCACTTTTTGACCCCTACCATGTTCAGTGCTCCATAACTTCGCCAATTTTTGTAGCAGTCATAATTTTTGAAATCATGTAAAGCACCCTACCAAACCTTTACAAGGATGTAAGAAAACAATGTTAAAATGTTTTTGACAATTTTTTCAACTTATCACTCATTTGGTCAGCCGGGGTCACATATAGACGTATTAGTCCAAAGGACTTCAGGGCCACTTCGCCCATTTTTTTGTGTCTATTGACACATTTTCCGTTTAAAAATGGCATACTGGCTAACGAAGCCCGTTTCTGTTCAAAGACATTTTATTTCAAAGTTAACTTTGAAAAATAATACATTCTGTGAAATATATAAAATATCACATTGTTATGATCTCTGCATCTAAATAATACTGTTTTACGGTGTGGCTAACTTTTCTAACAACATCAATTTGTGCAATATTTGCACCACAGTAACAACCAATAAACAATTTAGATAATAAAATAATTCCTGTCATACAATTGCATATAAATGACTAGTTGTTTCAAATGCAGCAGTGCTTAACATATATATATATATATAAGTTAGCAAATGTAAATTATACAAGCAATCATATGAACAATTATGAATGTTCAAATCACTGCTGTTTCACTAATAATTCTGTTCAACCATTAAATTTGTATTTACTTATGTGTGTTCTAATGATGTGACAACTACATATAATTAGCAACATGTCTTCCATGCGCTTAACGGACAGCCAGACAACGATCTCGAAATGGTTTATGTTAGTGCCTTCTGCGCATGTTCCTGTTTACGTCGGTTGACACGAGCTAGCACAAGCGCCATAACACTTTGCAACGATTTTCTTTTTGCGTTTAAAAAATCCTGCATAATAAATCCATAAAAATAAATTAACATTGTTGCATATTAAACGTTTGTTTCAAAATATCTCCAGTTAAGGCATTATCGATGAAAGAGGTGGTGCTTCTGCTCTTTTTCGCGATCACGGAAGGTCCTTTTGAAAATGCAAATACCGCGATTTCGTCCGTTTTTTGCGATCGCGGAATATCCGTTTCAAAACGCCGATTCCGTGAATTCTTCCTGTTTTCCACGATCGCAGAAAATCAGCATCCCTACAGGTCTAGGGTTTATTATGATGTAGAATTGAACACATTAGTTGGAATTGAAGTCATTAAGCAAGGATATATTATTTTTAATAAAATATTATGTTTCTGCACATTGATGGGAAATGAAGCCCGGTGAAAATCCACTGAAGGCTGAAGCAAACATCCACTGAAGTAAACAACCCTATAATTTGTTTAATTAAGCATAAGCCAGAAAATGCCTGCTTTGTTCTCAGAAGAGACAGTGCTAAGCAGGCCTTGTGTCAAGTACTGCACTCTGAGTGTTCTGAAAGGTTATGTTGACTCAAGTCAGACAACCTGCACCAGTGTAGGATTACAGTTGTTTTGGGATCTTTGACCAAAAAGACACATCTGAAAATGTTACAATTTCACATATATTTTGACGTTTATATAGAAAAACGTAGTAAATTTATTTTCTGTTTCAAACTATTGATTCAATTCATCTTACTTTGTGGGATTCAATTCCAATTCAGTTTGTTTTGATTTTATTCAATTAAAATTCAATTAAAATTCAATTAAAATTCAATTAAAATTCAATTAAAATTCAATTAAAATTCATACATTTTCAGGATCAATTCCAATTCAATTAAAATTCATACATTTTTAGGATCAATTCCAATTCAATTAAATGTAGATTTTTTTTTACTCCAGAAAGGAGGCTTTTGACCCAAATTGTCACTTCTGGGAATGTGCATACAATGTTTTTGACTGGAGATTTTATTTATTCATTGCAGTTGTCTATGAGCACAAATCACGCCTTGACAACAGTTTGAAAATGGAAAAGAAAAGCCACCTGAAAACAAGAACAGGCATGTATAGTGGTGTAGTTGTTTTGTTCAATGGCTGATTGGGTATTAATCATGGGTGACGTCAGGGCTACTTTAATATCTCACTCTCGGTATATGTGGCAAAGCTGCACATTTACTCATTAAGTAGTACTATTGCATTCCAAATAAGTGTATATGTATGGCTATTTATTTGGACTAAAAATGCCAGCCTATACGGTCTTATTCGGGTCTATACGCTTATTTAATGTTGGCAGTTCCACCCTATATGTTTTTTATTTGGGTCTACGGTTATCTAGTGTTATTAGTTCCACCCTGTACGTTTTTTATTAGGTACTACATATATTTATTTAGTGCTCTTTGTTCTTACTGCGACGTTGTTTACGCCAGTCACCCACGCCAATCATGGCAGATAGCGATCTTTTCACTGCGATCTGTGTGATAAATATAAAGATTTGTTATGTTTTATTGGGATCATGTTGTGGTCAGGACGTTGGTATTATGGCTAGTAAATTGCGAATCTCGCAGTCTAGGGCTGGGCGATAAAGCATGATTAACGACGTTTCACGAGCATATTTGCGACGCGACCAATTCACGTGACGCGACGTCACCAGACAACCCTTACTGCAGTAGTGACTTCGATGCTACGCGGCAGAAACAAGCCATAGTGGATTACTCCATTTATGTATTTAGGGGTGACAGGCTTGGCGGAATTAACTATGTTATCTTAAAGAATTATATATATATTTCATTCGCAGCAATGTAGACCTATGCTAATGGCAACAGATAAAGACGGAGATAGAAGGATAGGTCAATTAAAATGAATGAATGCCAACCGAGGACTGTACCAGTAACTTGACTACCCAATGGCCAATACTGGCATTAGACCATACACTAAAATGAACCGTCATAATTTAATCACTGTAAGTCTGCTGTGAAAAAAATCAGATGTGCAGATCACGGGTTCACAAAGTGCTACACAAACACACACGATAAATAAAGGCAATAGTTTTCATTTTTAAGAAGAATAAGTATCTTGTTTGAAGTGTTGACATTGCAGGAAAAAAGAATGTATATGTTTTATGTAGGCAACTCCTGTTTGCATATAATTATTATGAATACACACATTACAACTTAATTCCGCCTTATTATTGGCTTATACTATTATTCCACCCTGTACTGTTATTATAATTTCATGAAATTTCTGCCCTATACTATTATTCCGTCCTGTACTCTTATTACAATTTCATGAAATTTCTGCCCTATACTATTATTCTGCCCTATCCTCTTATTATAATTTCGAGAAATTTCTGCCCTATACTATTATTCCGCCCTGTACACTGATTTGGAATGCAATAGTAAGTGGCTGAATGTGATGTTTGGCAAAGTTTAAAATAAGTAGCCTGTGGCTGCCACAATTTCCATTGGGCTAATACAGAGTCGACAGTGTGAAACAATAGGAGCCCAGTTGTCTACTTGTAAATGTGGACAAGTCAATTCTGTTCTAATTGTACCCATGGGAAGGAAACGTTCAATGCTTCCTGGAGGTAAACTTATATAATTATGTATATATATATATATATATTGGTTTTGTAGTATCCGTAACAATATAAAGTTCTACATCGATCTCAAGAGGTATCATTGACAGCGACCAGTATTATAACCAGACAATGTCATTTTAAGAAGCTTGCCCATACACTATATTTAACTAGATGTAGTTAACTGCTGTGACAGGGTCACTGACTGACGACAGTTTAGGTGTAGTTAAGTATGTACAGTAGAACCTCACTATTAAGATCACCATTGGATTTGTGTCATTCAGTAATCATACATATTTCACTCAAAACTAATTTTCTTATAATCGAAACAATCATCGATGACACCAAGTTGTAATTGATTATTTGATCGGAATCGTGAATCACCCAATCGTCAACAAATTTGGTTGATCAGAACAAAAGTAATTAATATGGTCTGAGATATGGTCAATACTTAACAACACATAGCAAAGCAACTGGTCACATTAACCCTGCAATGGTCACAGTTGAGGTGTTGTAGTCGGTCAACCGTCCAGTCATACATCAAAGAGACAATAACTAGTCAAGGCCAATTCCATGGCATGTGGGTGTGTACAGTATGACCATTGACCAGTCAATTGACCATACAATTTTAGAATACAATAAAGGTGCATGACACACACCATGTAAACCCATACTACTAGAGGTTGAGTTCAGTTTACAATAAAACAAAGTTTCGGTCTTCTTCATATGATTGCTTATTGATCAAAGATCAAAGTCGGACAGCGTCGTGGAGCAAATTAAATACATTTATTTGCCAAATAATCACATAATCAGGCAAAATGGTGTTCTTTCTATAGGTAGATTAGGTCAAGTTAACCAATAAAAGAAGACAGACAGTATGACTTATTAATTGTTTGATTATAGTTATAGTATTTTAGAGATTAGCGGTTTGTCTGATCCTGATATTTTCTGTACCCCAAATTGAAGGTTCTTTGGCAAAAATGTTGTAGCCAAAACAAAACGGTTTAACCAAATAGTCTTTTGGTTTAGCTATGGCAATGACTCGTATGAACACAACTTGCCAGATGCTACTGAAAGGTGACTGAAAGGTTCATTATGTTGGTCAGTCACCAGTAGAACAAATGCATCTGCATTTAAGAGCAGCACATTATGTAGGTGTAAAGTCAAAATGGGGCATTCTTCTGTACTTTCCCAAATCCACACATTTTTATGGTTATAATTTTCTATGCACTGCTGTTTACACACCATTTAAAATACTGGTAGTTAAATAAGGAACACTTTGAACATACTAATTATGTCAGTTTGTTTAGGAAAGATATCTAAAGTTTGAACAACTTGTTGTAATTTAATTAATGATTGTATTCACATATTTCATTAAAGACACCAGAATCATCAGCTTGATGTGACATTAGTGAGCACATTTCCATTACTAATTCATTGCTGTTAATGGCCTTTTGACCAATAGGGCCATCATTGCATCATTTGGTTGAGATAGCAGTATATTTTGCCTGAGGCCTAGTGTACTTAAACTGGTATCAGTTACTATGTTTTAATTACTTCAACATTAATTATATTTTGAGTAGTTCAAGTTGTTTGGTATTTCCCCAGATTATTAACAATTCTGTTGTACTCTTTATGACTAATAAAGTTCATCCACCTAATAATTTATAAATGAAATTGATAAATCTGAGTAACACTGTCATTTAGTACACTCAGTTTACTGATGTAACCTTTGGTTCATAGATCTAGATGCGGAGAAGGAAGCTTTGGAGGCGAAATACCAGAAAGAAAAGGTGGGTTTATGGATTTACCCAGTAGACAACATGGTAGTCTAATTTGCCTAGTGAATTTTCACACATTGTATGCAAAGTGCAGTTTAAATTACAATTGATGGAAGATGATATCGTCATCAGCTGGGAGGAGCTGCCATTATGGTGTTTTACATGTAATAAAGGGGTCGTAACATACAATTGAACTATATGCTGGAATCTTTAAGACATATACCTTAAGTAGTTATTGTTTGCATCATCCCCAACTGGCGGGTTGTCATCTCTCTGTCCTTCCATCTACCACTTTCTCTACACGCAGCCAGCTCAGATGATTTTGATTCCAGAATCAAACACTATTCAATGAATTAGAATATTAGTTGACTTGAAAACAGCAGTATTGGAATTGCTTTGGGTGATACTGTATTTGTTTATTGGAATCAACATTTTAACACTGGACAATGGTTTGGTTCCTCTTCTGGCAGAAATTAAGAAACATCATTCATGACATTTAAGAAATGGCATTTAACATGGTTTGCTCTGGAATGATGCATATTTACGTCATGTTTGGTAGGAAATGTACTTTTAATCGAACATTATCTTTGTTGGATCATTTGCAAATTTGTTCTTATTGAACGAAAGTTTGAGTGATTTGCTGAGGCCTCTTGTTATCAACGTGGTCAACTTTGTCTATTTTAGACAGAGCTGCTTGACAGAATTACGTCCATTAACCAGGATCATAATTTATTGAAGGTGGGTGACGTGTCTCTGGCATGCCTGTGTACACGCTACTGCTTCTAAGCTCTTTTAATAATAATACATTTTATTTGTATAGCACCATATATCAGGATATAAAAACCTGTTCAGAGGCGTTTAAAATACAACATTGTTAAAATGTAATATTATATATATGTGATATAATCTCTCATGTGTGACACAGACTTTGTTATTGTTATTCTTTTTACATATTTTGCAGCCAATTTACCTTAGTGTTTTGTTTGCTATAAGCAAATGTATTCGGACGACTGCTGCAAGATCAGTAGATGGCAGTATAGCCGTCTTCTGCACAGTGATGTTGGATGAACTACTGTGTCGCCAACATGCCATCTGGCAGTAGGCATCTTGAAGTTGAACTTTGTTAATAGTGAATTAAATGTGAGAAAAATATGTAAAGTGACTGCAAAATACACCAAAAGAATAACGATTAGAACGATCCATTGTGATGAATCTCGTCACTACTTTTCTACTACCTGCATATCACTGAGACACCCAACAGACTTGAAATGCAACCAAGCTCATTGAAATGCGGAAGTGGGGAAGCCTTCAAAATGCAAACATGCAGATACTTTCTAAAATTGAGAATACAGTCATCTTTCTCACCAAATGTGTCTCTGCTAGGTCTGTAGTATTACTTGTATTATACTGAATACTGCATTGCATTTTGTCCTCACGCACGTGTATTTGTAGATCCTAATAGATGCACAGACCGACTGGGCATATGTGCTTCAAAGGTCATTGTTTGTACATGCACAGGTGTACACACAAGTGTGTACACAAGTGTGTGTACACTATATACCACTGCTGCTAAAATGAATGGTGACTTCCTGCCAAGTCTGGTCACAATAGTGAATCCATGGTCATTTGTCTTACATTAGAGTAAACAACCATTATTTTGTGTATATTTTTAGTGATGGTAAACTCACAAAACAATTATAGAATAACATATAAATGCATATACATTTATACAATGTATATAATATGTAAAGCAACAAAACTTCATCAAAGTAAACTTGCAGAAATCAAGTCACACAGAATTTTAAAAACCATTAGTAGTGTACGTAAATAAATAAATTTCCTCATACAGATAATATACAACACAATTCAAGAGCAATGTAGCACAGATGAGGTGGCTACCAGAGAAGTATAACTTATCGAGCTGGTAGCCAATTAAATCAAACTCATAGTGTACTCCTACATACATAATACAGCTGTATTACGTATATAAAGGTTATACAGTGCATTCAATAGCTTCAGGTTAACGACTTCCGTAAATTAAAGCTAGGTATGTTGTACCAATATAAGAGAATTCACAAGCGAATTTCTTACAATATATAATTATATTTAAACTTTAATTAATGCCAATTATAAAACTCCTGGCTTTATGCTTAAACAATATTTAGCGTTTTCGAATGTTTAATGTCTACAGGTAGTTTATTCAAAAGTCGAGCCCCATTACTTTCAAAGAGTTCTCTCCAGTTCTATAATTACATCTAGGAATATATATATAATTCTTCCTGTCTGGATCTTCTGGTCATGAAGTCACTATTACATTTGTATAATTGGTGGAATAGACTAGGAAGTTGATTCATACACTGTTTATACACAAATATTAGAACATTTAGTTTAAATAATTCCTGAACTTTAAGTATATTAAGTTCCCTATGCAATGCTGTGGCACTGTCACGGCGGTGACGTTTTGCTAATGTTTTAAGTAATAAATTTTGTAAAACTTGTATTTTAGTTAAGTTAGTTTTACAAGCCGATCCATATAATTCAATCCCATAATTAATATGGGGAAATACATAGGCATAATATAATTGCCTGACCATATCGGTATTTATGAACGAGGCCATGTGATAAAATAAACCTGATAACTTAGACACCTTTGAACAAAGATCCTTGATATGTTCAGACCATGACAGCTTATAGTCTAGATATATACCCAGATATTTGGCTGAGTTAACCTGTTCAATGTGTCTGCCCTGCAACAACAATGGCACGACTTCACGTTCCATATGTCTACTGAAAATTGTATAACAAGTCTTACTCGAGTTCAGAGTTAGTTGATTGTATCGGAACCAGACACTAAGCGATTCTAACTTCTCCATAGCTGTATACACAGTATCATTGGCATCCATTCCAGTAATGAACAAGTTAGTATCGTCAGCAAAAAAAAAAAATAACACTGGCCCTAAGATGGAGCCCTGCGGGGCGCCAGTTTGAACATGAGCATATTCTGAAACTGTGCCATTAATGCTAACACATTGCTGTCTATCTCTTAAATAATGTCTAAACCATTTACATACATGACCACTTATTCCATAATGATCCAGCTTATACAACAATATATCGCCTTACTTAGGTCAAGGTATACCCCAACAACTAATTCGCCATTTTCAAGAGAATTTCTAATATTTTCTATAATTTCAATAATCGCTAACGTAGTCGAATGATCTTTACGAAATCCAAATTGATGTTTGGACAAAGCGTCATTTTGATCCATAAAGTCTAATAACTTCTTCAATGTTAACTTTTCTATGATTTTATTGAAGACACTCATCAGACTAATTGGTCGATAGTTGGATGTTTCACACCTTGATCCTTTCTTAAATATAGGTATTACTTTTGATACCTTTAATGCTTGTGGTACCGTGGCTTCAGAGAATTACAAATGTAAGTCGGAGGTTTATAAATGAAATTGTATGACAATTTGAAAATTTTTGAAGGAAAATTATCAATACCTGATACATTAGAATTCACTAGCTTGTTAATTTCATTGATCACTACTTTTTGTTGACACACTGGTGAAAGGAACATAGTATTGTGTATCGGGTCAGATAGAAATTGTCTATATTCGTTTCCCTGAGAATATGTCTGACAATTCTTTACCTACAGTAGTGAAATATTTGTTCATTGCATTAGCAATACTTTCGTTGTCATTAAATTCTATATATATGATTGATGACCAGCTTTTTAATGTTGTGCATGTTCCTTTTGTCCTTATTCACAAGTTCCGCATATATAGCTTCCATAATTCCTTGGTTGACTGCCGTATGATAGTTGTAAGCTTATTCTTGTACTGTCGATATTCTGTTTTATTGTATTCATTTGGTCTAATGATGTATTTCTTATACAACCTAGTCTTTGTTAAAATACTATTTCTAATGCCTTTAATCATCCACTTTTTGTCCTTGATGCATTTAATTGACATTCTGGTAAGTGGGAAACATTTCTTTTTAAATTTTGTTGTATTTGGTTACAAACATCATAACATTCATCCGTGTCCTTGCATGTCATAATATTGTCCCAGTTTATATTCTCCAGTTCCCGAGTGAAATTTGATATATTATTTTCACTATATATTCTCAGTTTAGGTCTGTCATTGATGTCATGAGTATTGGATACACCTTTTATAATGATGAAGTTGGGTAAATGGTCTGATATATCTACAAACAGGTTTCCTGAAATTATATCACTTTTCATGAACTTTAAAGGTCGATATATATTCATATGATCAATGAGAGTTGCAGAGTGGTCTGTTATTCTTGTTGGCAGTGTGATACATGGTAACATATTTTCCCTCATTAACGTGTCCATGTATATCTTAGTTTGACACGAGTCCTGTTGTAAAAGATCAATAATAACGTGTGTGTTATAGTTTGGATGTCTATACATATTGACAATCACATAACTGACGCCATCTTTAATTATTTCAAGCCACAAATTGTCCAACCTAGGATTGTGACATAGCATTAACTCAAATCGTTCGTGGACGTACACGTCTTTCTTAATATAAACAGCAACTCCGCCTTTATTGTTTTCTAATGGTCCATGATAGTAGAAAATATATTCTTTAAATATATTTGCACATCTATCTTGGCTATTCATCCCTGCCTCAGTGATTGCAATTACATCAATTTTTTTATTTATAGAGTCAATAGGTGCTTTGAGTAGATTATAGTTTTTGAAAGAGCTTTGTAAGTTGATATGGATAACAGTTATTAGTCCTTCTGTTATGTGTATTGACTCGTTTAATTCGGTCAAATCATAATATTTGTAGTTTAGTGATTTTGTCACTTCTTCAGATAATCCTTTATCAAGGCAAGGCTGCAAGTTATGTGTTTTTAAGTGTTCAGAAAATTTGGTTCTTGTGAGTTGGTATTCCGTAGTTAACTGGAGATTGGTCAACGTGCAAAATGGTGACAAATTCGCTATTTCCTTATTTTCACCCATTACTGTTGTTTTTTGTCATATCAGTGTAATAATAATAATGTAAGATTTAGCATCACCAATGCAGCCATCATGTGTACACTTAGTGAATCCTGTTTGTAGGTTAATACCAGATATGACATAGTATTTATTATTATGTGCACTTTCGCGTGGCAGACGTGATGTAGTTCGCGTCTGTTTCACTTGTGCCATTCCACACGAAATGTACCATCACAGTTCTTTTGTAGAAGTGGAATGAATAGATACATGTATAATTAAAATGTCCGTATGATAAAAAAGTAAAACAACTATTTGTTAAAAAGTCAGTAGAAATTGCACTAAAACGTAATCAACATGTAAATAAATAATTTAAAAAGGTCAATTCCATGGATTCATATGATGCTTTCTTATTTTGAAATGACCAGCCCCAATTGTCGCTACTGTTCACGGTCGAGTGCGCGTCGATGTCAGCATGGCAACGTAGCGTACGACCTATGCGTCGCAGGTCCGCGCTCAACGCTGTCAGCAGTCGTTCGCGGTCGACCCATGTATGTCATGACACCTGTGTCCACGGCGAAATAGTTGTCAATCGCTCGCTGAGCGGGTACATCAGGTGGCATAAGGAGCACGTGCCCAAATAGACTCCATCTTGCAGTTACGACAGCTTTGCTGATGGGACGGCATCAGCAACAGTGGTACAGTGCCTCGTTGGAAATGCGATGTGGCCAACAGATGCCAATGATCTGGCGTAGATGACGACAGTGGTACGCATCCAGACGATCTAGTTCTGATTTCGTGAGTCCCCATGTACCCATGTTGTACGTCAGCACGGGCACAATGAAGGATGTGTATAGCCGTAGCCGCAGCTGTAGAGAGATCTGTGATCGTCTAAACCACAGTGTCCACAGCTTGCAGAAGGTGATGTTGGCCAGCTGCTTTCGGCGAGCGACGTCTTCGGCTTCACCGAGGAGCAATCCAAGCTTGTGTGTCATAAGCCACTCTTCCTGAATGCGGTCAGCGTGTCGGCTGATATTTGTTCATTCTCTTTTCGACGCGTTGATTGTCAGCGACCACTCCGCCAAGCAAGCTGGCGCGATGCGCTCGATCTCGTCAAGGAATGAACGAGAAGAGCTGATGAAGTCCGTGTCATCAGCGTACTCGACGTCCAGCGGTAGGGTGGCATTGGCTGGTGGACGTGTTGGGAGGCGCGAACAAAGGTCACGGAGTGCCGCTGCGAGGTACACAATGAATAACACTGGGCTGAGGCTGCCGCTTTGCAACATCCCGATGGATGTGGCGAATGAATGACAATCGCCTGTTGAGAGACGCGGCTCAAGCGACGTGGCGGCGTGGCGACGAGTAGGAAGCGAATCATCCGCAGTTCCGACTCACAGAGGAATGTTTGTAGCGTATCAAGCAGCTTGTCGCGACGTATGGTGTCGAAGGTGCGACTCAGGTCGATGCCGAGGAATTCAATTGATACGTGCTGATGCTGCGCTTTAGCACAGAGCCAACGATACCCGTAGACTACGTCGGCCGTGCTGCGTCCCTGTCAGAATCCCGATTGCGACGATGAGAGACTGTCTTTCGGAGTACTGATAGTAAAACTATCGGACGCACACTCGTTAGTGGACCTATCGGTTTGCCCGGCTTCTGTATCAATATGAGCACACCTTTGCCTAGGTCGAGCGGTTCGTGTTTTTCCAGCGCATCGTTGAAAATGCTGCAAATCGTGTCTGCTAGCAGGCCAGCCGTGCATTTAAGAATTCGGTCGGTATGCCGTCTTGCCCGCTGGCTCGGCCGCTGTTCAGTTTCCCGATCGCTCGCTTGACTTCTTCGGGTGTGATTGGGTCTGCCAGTCACGATGGTCTTCCAGTGAAGGCAGGCAGTTCTACTATGGCTTCGTCGCTGAACTGGCGACTGAAGTGTTTGGTGACCCGCGCATTCAGTTCGGCTGTGTTACAGATAACGCATCCATCGTCGTTATGGATCGTTAGCTTGATGGCAGGTTTCCTCGTCATCTCATGAATGGCACGAAACATTTTTGCGCCATCGTGGAGACATTCAACTTCTGACGCTAGCCTGTCTAGTCTCGCTGAGGCGTTATCGCGAGCTTTTCGGTGCATAGCGTGCAAGATTGTGTTGCGCTGGCACTTCAGTTCGCATCGGCGGGTAGCATTTGGGGTGTTCTGCAGCCATAGTTTCAACTTGCGTTGTTCCTCTGACATTATTGCTGCCTTTTCAACACAGTGTGGGACACCTAGTCTGGCCGCCGGGCGGTCCGATTGATGGTCAGTTCCGCCGCCGACTTCAGAACATGTTCTACCGATAGTGCTTCCGACACGACGTCACGAAACCGTGCGCGGAAGGGATCACTGGCTAACAACTCGGTGTTGTAGTGAACGTGTTTCGCCGAGCGCAACTTCTCGATTCGACCCCAAACGTTGAACATTTGTCTGAGGTCGAGCTTTGCGACGAGCAGACGGTGGTCGCTATCGAGTAAAGTGCCGGCGTATGATCAGGAGTCTGTCAAGAGCCTTTTGTGTGTCTGTTGGCAGATGACAAAATCGATCACATTGTATATGGGTACAGTGTGACCTGTCATCACATCGCGGCGCTGTCCTTGCCATGTTGTTTTGTGACGAGCGGTATGTTGGAATGCAGTGTTGCAGACAAACAGGCTGTGTACCTCGAGAAAGTCAGCGAGGGCTATGCCATTGATGTTCCGTCTGCCACGCGAGTGTTTTCCATGAATTCCTCATCGAACTTCTTGTAACCAAGCTTGTTGTTGAAATCACCAGCGATGTAAAATAGGGCATTCGACGAGTACCGCGACGTCAGACTTGCGAGTTCGGCGAAGAACTCGTCTTGCTCGGCATTGTTGGTGTTAACGTGCTGCGACGTCGGGCCGTATACGTTTATAATTGTTAGCAATGAGTTGTTGGTCAAGCGCAGTTGAATTACAGCGATTCTGTCACACACTGACCAATAGCGCACGATTCTTTCTTCCAAATGCATTGCGACAGCGAAGGCGAGACCGTAGTGTCGTGACTGTGACTGCAAGCCAAGGAGCCGATAGTTGCCTGACCGTTCATCAAATGTCGATGTGTAGTCGGCCGAGATCTTCGCTTAGCTGGCCTCGTTTCGTTGCTGACGAGAGTCCACGAACGTTGAACGTGCCGATAGTGAAACGGGAGGGAGTCGTTGAGTTGTTGTTGTGCCGGATCGACAGTGAAGGCACGGCCATGGAGAATGTTTACAAACAAATGTTGAGATGGTTCAATTGTCCACATGGTGGCGCCTCTGAAGTATGTTGGTGCGTCGACAACACAACATATTATCGCCACAGTGAGAAATAATGCCGAATCTTGCCGAGAAATAAAATTATTCGCCTTCCACTTTCTGGTGTGCCAAACCACCAGTAGTACTATATCGACTGCCGAATAACGAATTAAAATAAAGAACTGACAATGGTGCACAATGCGGAATAAATAGACATAAATTAACGAGGGACGTCACTCGACCTCGACCAAACAGAATTGGTTGAGGTCAAATTGACATAATTTGCCAAGCTTAGTATTTGGGATATAATATATTGTAGAATCATAGCAGAACACATTAAATAGTGTTGTGTCATGAATATGTCAATGCTGCGTGCATTCTTCTGGCTAGCATTTAGGGTCTGCTTTCTAAGATCTTGTTACTTTGAGTATCAGGGGTTGGTTTCATGAAGCATACTTAAACTACCCGGTTACTTAGCGCCACACAAAAACTACAATTCTTGCATAGCTAAGTTGTTGCATAAAACTAAGCAAAGCGGGTTTCAAGTAGTGCGCATGACCTATTTCTTAACTAAGTACGCGCGTAAAGCTGTCACATGGTTAGATTAGCGTCATGAAACGTGTAACGCCCGGGGTCCCCTTCCCACTTTTGCGCTAGCAACATGACAACAGCACGCGTCACTGTTGGTTCCGGAAAAAGAGAAAGAAAATCGAATTTCAGTGATGAGGAGTTAAGCTGTTTGCGCTGTTGTGCTGCATTTGTGATGTGGATAAAAGGTGTGAGCAGCCAGTCTTGGAGCTTGTAGCCGCTGTCACCGAGGATGTATCCTTCCAGTGTGAGCAGCCAGTCTTGGAGCTTGTAGCCACTGTCACTGAGGATGTATCCTTCCAGTGTGAGCAGCCAGTCTTGGAGCTTGTAGCCACTGTCACCGAGGATGTATCCTTCCAGTGTGAGCAGCCAGTCTTGGAGCTTGTAGCCGCTGTCACCGAGGATGTATCCTTCCAGTGTGAGCAGCCAGTCTTGGAGCTGTAGCCGCTGTCACCGAGGATGTATCCTTCCAGTGTGAGCAGCCAGTCTTGGAGCTTGTAGCCGCTGTCACCGAGGATGTATCCTTCCAGTGTGAGCAGCCAGTCTTGGAGCTTGTAGCCACTGTCACCGAGGATGTATCCTTCCAGTGTGAGCAGCCAGTCTTGGAGCTTGTAGCCACTGTCACTGAGGATGTATCCTTCCAGTGTGAGCAGCCAGTCTTGGAGCTTGTAGCGGCTGTCACCGAGGATGTATCCTTCCATTGTGAGCAGCCAGTCTTGGAGCTTGTAGCCGCTGTCACCGAGGATGTATCCTTCCAGTGTGAGCAGCCAGTCTTGGAGCTTGTAGCCGCTGTCACCGAGGATGTATCCTTCCAGTGTGAGCAGCCAGTCTTGGAGCTTGTAGCCGCTGTCACCGAGGATGTATCCTTCCAGTGTGAGCAGCCAGTCTTGGAGCTTGTAGCGGCTGTCATCGAGGATGTATCCTTCCAGTGTGAGCAGCCAGTCTTGGAGCTTGTAGCCGCTGTCACCGAGGATGTATCCTTCCAGTGTGAGCAGCCAGTCTTGGAGCTTGTAGCCGCTGTCACCGAGGATGTATCCTTCCAGTGTGAGCAGCCAGTCTTGGAGCAGTAGCCGCTGTCACCGAGGATGTATCCTTCCAGTGTGAGCAGCCAGTCTTGGAGCTAGTCACTGTCACGAGGATGTATCCTTCCAGTGTGGAAGGCAGCCAGTCTTGGAGCTTGTGGCAGCTGTCACCGAGGGATATCCTTCAGTGTGAGTGGCAGTCTTGGAGCTTGTAGCCACTGTCACCGAGGATGTATCCTTCCAGTGTGAGCAGCCAGTCTTGGAGCTTGTAGCCACTGTCACCGAGGATGTATCCTTCCGAGTGTGGTGTATGATCTTGAGCTTGTAGCCACTGTCACGAGGATGTATCCTTCCAGTGTGACAGCCAGTCTTGGAGCTTGTAGTCACTGTCACGAGGATGTATCCTTCCGGTGTAGGCATGGTCTTGGAGCTTGTAGCGCTGTCACAGGGATGTATCGCTCCAGTGTGGCTTGGCAGTCTTAGAGCTATGGCGGCTGTCACCGAGGATGTATCCTTCCAGTGTGAGCAGCCAGTCTTGGAGCTTGTAGCCACTGTCACCGAGGATGTATCCTTCCAGTGTGAGCAGCCAGTCTTGGAGCATGTAGCCACTGTCACCGAGGATGTATCCTTCCAGTGTTAGCAGCCAATCTTGGAGCTTGTAGCCGCTGTCACCAAGGATGTATCCTTCCAGTGTGAACGGCCAGTCTTGGAGCTTGTAGCCACTGTCACCGAGGATGTATCCTTCCAGTGTGAGCAGCCAGTCTTGGAGCTTGTAGCCACTGTCACCGAGGATGTATCCTTCCAGTGTGAGCAGCCAGTCTTGGAGCATGTAGCCACTGTCACCGAGGATGTATCCTTCCAGTGTGAGCAGCCAGTCTTGGAGCATGTAGCCACTGTCACCGAGGATGTATCCTTCCAGTGTGAGCAGCCAGTCTTGGAGCATGTAGCCACTGTCACCGAGGATGTATCCTTCCAGTGTGAGCAGCCAGTCTTGGAGCATGTAGCCACTGTCACCGAGGATGTATCCTTCCAGTGTGAGCAGCCAGTCTTGGAGCTTGTACCCACTGTCACCGAGGATGTATCCTTCCAGTGTGAGCAGCCAGTCTTGGAGCATGTTGCCACTGTCACCGAGGATGTATCCTTCCAGTGTGAGCAGCCAGTCTTGGAGCTTGTACCCACTGTCACCGAGGATGTATCCTTCCAGTGTGAGCAGCCAGTCTTGGAGCTTGTACCCACTGTCACCGAGGATGTATCCTTCCAGTGTGAGCAGCCAGTCTTGGAGCATGTAGCCACTGTCACCGAGGATGTATCCTTCCAGTGTGAGCAGCCAGTCTTGGAGCTTGTACCCACTGTCACCGAGGATGTATCCTTCCAGTGTGAGCAGCCAGTCTTGGAGCTTGTAGCCACTGTCACCGAGGATGTATCCTTCCAGTGTGAGCAGCCACTCTTGGAGCTTGTAGCCGCTGTCACCGAGGATGTATCCTTCCAGTGTGAGCAGCCAGTCTTGGAGCTTGTAGCCACTGTCACCGAGGATGTATCCTTCCATTGTGAGCAGCCAGTCTTGGAGCTTGTAGCCACTGTCACCAAGGATGTATCCTTCCAGTGTGAGCAGCCAGTCTTGGAGCTTGTAGCCGCTGTCACCAAGGATGTATCCTTCCAGTGTGAGCAGCCAGTCTTGGAGCTTGTAGCCGCTGTCACCGAGGATGTATCCTTCCAGTGTGAGCAGCCACTCTTGGAGCTTGTAGCCGCTGTCACCGAGGATGTATCCTTCCAGTGTGAGCAGCCAGTCTTGGAGCTTGTAGTCACTGTCACCGAGGATGTATCCTTCCAGTGTGAGCAGCTAGTCTTGGAGCTTGTAGCCGCTGTCACCGAGGATGTATCCTTCCAGTGTGAGCAGCCAGTCTTGGAGCTTGTAGCCGCTGTCACCGAGGATGTATACTTCCAGTGTGAGCAGCCACTCTTGGAGCTTGTAGGCACTGTCACCAAGGATGTATCCTTCCAGTGTGAGCAGCCAGTCTTGGAGCTTGTAGGCACTGTCACCAAGGATGTATCCTTCCAGTGTGAGCAGCCACTCTTGGAGCTTGTAGGCACTGTCACCAAGGATGTATCCTTCCAGTGTGAGCAGCCAGTCTTGGAGCTTGTAGCCGCTGTCACCGAGGATGTATCCTTCCAGTGTGAGCAGCCACTCTTGGAGCTTGTAGCCACTGTCACCGAGGATGTATCCTTCCAGTGTGAGCAGCCAGTCTTGGAGCTTGTAGCCGCTGTCACCGAGGATGTATCCTTCCAGTGTGAGCAGCCACTCTTGGAGCTTGTAGGCACTGTCACCAAGGATGTATCCTTCCAGTGTGAGCAGCCAGTCTTGGAGCTTGTAGCCG
>CM034537.1:67399461-67428145 GCA_020002185.1 Paraescarpia echinospica | reverse complement strand
GGATGTACCCTTCCAGTGTGAGCAGCCAGTCTTGGAGCTTGTAGCCGCTGTCACCGAGGATGTATCCTTCCAGTGTGAGCAGCCAGTCTTGGAGCTTGTAGCCGCTGTCACCGAGGATGTATCCTTCCAGTGTGAGCGGCCAGTCTTGGAGCTTGTAGCCGCTGTCACCGAGGATGTATCCTTCCATTGTGAGCAGCCAGTCTTGGAGCTTGTAGCCACTGTCACCGAGGATGAATCCTTCCAGTGTGAGCAGCCAGTCTTGGAGCTTGTATCCACTGTCACTGAGGATGTATCCTTCCAGTGTGAGCAGCCAGTCTTGGAGCTTGTAGCCACTGTCACCGAGGATGTATCCTTCCAGTGTGAGCAGCCAGTCTTGGAGCTTGTAGCCACTGTCACTGAGGATGTATCCTTCCAGTGTGAGCAGCCAGTCTTGGAGCTTGTAGCCGCTGTCACCAAGGATGTATCCTTCCAGTGTGAGCAGCCAGTCTTGGGGCTTGTAGCCGCTGTCACCGAGGATGTATCCTTCCAGTGTGAGCAGCCAGTCTTGGAGCTTGTAGCCGCTGTCACCGAGGATGTATCCTTCCAGTGTGAGCAGCCAGTCTTGGAGCTTGTAGCCGCTGTCACCGAGGATGTATCCTTCCAGTGTGAGCAGCCAGTCTTGGAGCTTGTAGCCGCTGTCACTGAGGATGTATCCTTCCAGTGTGAGCAGCCAGTCTTGGAGCATGCAGCCGCTGTCACCGAGGATGTATCCTTCCAGTGTGAGCAGCCAGTCTTGGAGCTTGTAGCCACTGTCACCGCGGATGTATCCTTCCAGTGTGAGCAGCCAGTCTTGGAGCATGTAGCCACTGTCACCGAGGATGTATCCTTCCAGTGTGAGCAGCCAGTCTTGGAGCATGTAGCCACTGTCACTGAGGATGTATCCTTCCAGTGTGAGCAGCCAGTCTTGGAGCTTGTAGCCACTGTCACTGAGGATGTATCCTTCCAGTGTGAGCGGCCAGTCTTGGAGCTTGTAGTCACTGTCACCGAGGATGTATCCTTCCAGTGTGAGCAGCCAGTCTTGGAGCTTCTAGTCACTGTCACCGAGGATGTATCCTTCCAGTGTGAGCAGCCAGTCTTGGAGCTTGTAGGCACTGTCACCAAGGATGTATCCTTCCAGTGTGAGCAGCCACTCTTGGAGCTTGTAGCCACTGTCACCGAGGATGTATCCTTCCAGTGTGAGCAGCCAGTCTTGGAGCTTCTAGTCACTGTCACCGAGGATGTATCCTTCCAGTGTGAGCAGCCAGTCTTGGAGCTTGTAGCCACTGTCACCGAGGATGTATCCTTCCAGTGTGAGTAGCCAGTCTTGGAGCTTGTAGCCGCTGTCACCGAGGATGTATCCTTCCAGTGTGAGCAGCCAGTCTTGGAGCTTGTAGCCGCTGTCACCGAGGATGTATCCTTCCAGTGTGAGCAGCCAGTCTCTGGGAGCTCTAGCCTACCAAGGTCACCCAGGGATGTTATCCTTCTAGTGTGCATGTTTCTGGAAGTCTTGGAGTTAATGTAGTCAGCTGTCAAATGGGACGTAATCCCTTCCTGCGGAGGCCAGTCTTGAGCATTGCAGTCATGGTCACTGAGGATGTATCCTTCCAGTGGAGGCCAGTCTTGGAGCATTGTAGCCACCAGTCACCGTGAGGATGCATCCCTTCCCAGTGCGTGAGCAGCCAGTCTTGGAGCTTTAGGGAACACCAAGTCAATGTCACCAAGGATGTATCCTTCCAGTGTGTGCAGCCAGTCTTGGGGCTTGTAGCCGCTGTCACCAAGGATGTATCCTTCCAGTGTGAGCAGCCAGTCTTGGAGCATGTAGCCGCTGTCACCGAGGATGTATCCTTCCAGTGTGAGCAGCCAGTCTTGGAGCTTGTAGCCACTGTCACCGAGGATGTATCCTTCCAGTGTGAGCAGCCAGTCTTGGAGCTTGTAGCCACTGTCACCGAGGATGTATCCTTCCAGTGTGAGTGGCCAGTCTTGGAGCTTGTAGCCACTGTCACCGAGGATGTATCCTTCCATTGTGAGCAGCCAGTCTTGGAGCTTGTAGCCACTGTCACCGAGGATGTATCCTTCCAGTGTGAGCAGCCAGTCTTGGAGCTTGTAGCCGCTGTCACCGAGGATGTATCCTTCCAGTGTGAGCAGCCAGTCTTGGAGCTTGTAGCCACTGTCACCGAGGATGTATCCTTCCAGTGTGAGCAGCCAGTCTTGGAGCTTGTAGCCGCTGTCACCGAGGATGTATCCTTCCAGTGTGAGCAGCCAGTCTTGGAGCTTGTAGCCACTGTCACCGAGGATGTATCCTTCCAGTGTGAGCAGCCAGTCTTGGAGCTTGTAGCCGCTGTCACCGAGGATGTATCCTTCCAGTGTGAGCAGCCAGTCTTGGAGCTTGTAGCCTCTGTCACCGAGGATGTATCCTTCCAGTGTGAGCAGCCAGTCTTGGAGCTTGTAGCCACTGTCACCGAGGATGTATCCTTCCAGTGTGAGCAGCCAGTCTTGGAGCTTGTAGCCACTGTCACTGAGGATGTATCCTTCCAGTGTGAGCAGCCAGTCTTGGAGCATGTAGCCGCTGTCACCGAGGATGTATCCTTCCAGTGTGAGCAGCCAGTCTTGGAGCTTGTAGCCGCTGTCACCGAGGATGTATCCTTCCAGTGTGAGCAGCCAGTCTTGGAGCATGTAGCCGCTGTCACTGAGGATGTATCCTTCCAGTGTGAGTGGCCAGTCTTGGAGCTTGTAGCCGCTGTCACCGAGGATGTATCCTTCCAGTGTGAGCAGCCAGTCTTGGA
This sequence comes from Paraescarpia echinospica, assembly GCA_020002185.1. Lineage (NCBI taxonomy): Eukaryota > Metazoa > Annelida > Polychaeta > Sabellida > Siboglinidae > Paraescarpia > Paraescarpia echinospica. Next base: position 67,425,344 of record CM034537.1, on the reverse strand, counting down.
GCTTGTAGCCGCTGTCACCGAGGATGTATCCTTCCAGTGTGAGCAGCCAGTCTTGGAGCTTGTAGCCACTGTCACCGAGGATGTATCCTTCCAGTGTGAGCAGCCAGTCTTGGAGCATGTAGCCGCTGTCACCGAGGATGTATCCTTCCAGTGTGAGCAGCCAGTCTTGGAGCTTGTAGCCACTGTCACTGAGGATGTATCCTTCCAGTGTGAGCAGCCAGTCTTGGAGCTTGTAGCCGCTGTCACCGAGGATGTATCCTTCCAGTGTGAGCAGCCAGTCTTGGAGCTTGTAGCCGCTGTCACCGAGGATGTATCCTTCCAGTGGCTAGGGTACCATCTCGAACACATTAAACATGGGACACTCCCGCAGAATGCATGTGTCGTGCACTGATCACGGCCACCTCATTATCATGACATCGGCATCACAGATCAGTTGAACATTTGTGGTATGATCATTTTTACGATTGATATATTCATGTTTGTTGACCGATGGTGTTGCAATTTTAATATGCATACAGTTGACGCAGGCGATAACGTTAGGGAAGTTTGCGATGTGGTGACATTGCACTTTCATGGCTTCCGTCTCGCTTACTTGGGGGAAGCGTACTTGACGTGGCAGCAGCCTGGCGAACACAGTTGAAACTCTCTGAACAATTCTACTCACGGTTGTCTTTCTATTATAAGACAAAACAAATCACCTACAACTAGCTGGAAACATCCGCATGCAAAGAACCGTAATGCGATGAGTATTTGCAGTGTCTATGTTAAGGAACCCATCCGTGACACTATCGAGATGTAGTCACCGACTAAATCTATTAAATGCCTGATATTCTCCCGACGGAAACGATACCGGTCAAACAACTCAACGTTGTATACATCAAATGCGTGTGTCATGTCTCTAAACACTCTCTCTCGCTGGAAAGCTCTTCTGACTGCACTGTATATTCTATGAACTTGTCATTAAGCCGCCATTAAGAACGAACAACTTATTGGCGTTACGCCACGGGATAGGTGCCGTAGACTAAGTAGGCATCATGAAACCGGGCCCCTGATGTGGAATGCTCATATCATGTTCCCATGGAAGGCCAGTGAGCACATTGATTCTGTAACCATAACAATTTAGGATGTCTCATTTATGACACATTGATTCACTGTTGGTGTTTTGTTGCCCGTGGAACATGATTCCACTCTGTTCATTATTACCATGGTTAAAAATTTATTATACTGATAATTTCCAAATATAAATTCCAATTCCAAAGTTACAAGAAGTATCACAATATATATATTACAACTACATCATTAACAAATATTTACAATTATTGCAATATAACATTTGTAATTAATTACGGACTGTCTGATTACAATTGAACAATTGAAATTATATATCTACACCTATAAGAATCCTACTTTTGCTTTTCAAGAGTCCAACTTTTTATCTGTGTGTATCCTGCCCTTCTGAGGTATAGGTCAATTTTGTTTGGTCTGAGCGGACCGCGAGATAAGTATATTCATGCTTCTAGCACCCATACAATCAGCAGATAATCTGCTCCACTTATTTTGTAGTCCTCTATGAGAATGAATACTTTCCGATATATCTAATCTACATCATTAATTCACTAATGTTACTTCGAGCTTTCTATCTTAGCTGAGAATAAAATACTTCTACCAATATTTTCATAATCATTCAATATCATTTATGTAATCTTCGCGTAGTTGTCTCCTGCCTAGTTGTTACTTAGTTCTCTGTGGTGGGCAAAGGAAGGGCAGATGAAGGCTCTGTCTCTTGCAATGCACGTGAAGCACTGAGCAGAAGATGTCCTAGCTATGTGAAGTAGCTAGGACAACTGTATGTGTACGGCTGTATGTATGTTTATGGCTGTATGTGTGTGTATGGCTGTATGTATGTGTATGGCTGTATGTATGTGTATGGCTGTATGTATGTTTATGGCTGTATGTGTGTGTATGGCTGTATGTATGTATATGGCTGTATGTATGTGTATGGCTGTATGTATGTTTATGGCTGTATGTGTGTGTATGGCTGTATGTGTGTGTATGGCTGTATGTATGTGTATGGCTGTATGTATGTTTATGGCTGTATGTATGTGTATGGCTGTATGTATGTGTATGGCTGTATGTATGTTTATGGCTGTATGTATGTGTATGGCTGTATGTATGTGTATGGCTGTATGTATGTGTATGGCTGTATGTATGTGTATGGCTGTATGTATGTGTATGGCTGTATGTGTGTGTATGGCTGTATGTGTGTGTATGGCTGTATGTGTGTGTATGGCTGTATGTGTGTGTATGGCTGTATGTGTGTGTATGGCTGTATGTGTGTGTATGGCTGTATGTGTGTGTATGGCTGTATGTGTGTGTATGGCTGTATGTGTGTGTATGGCTGTATGTATGTATATGGCTGTATGTGTGTGTATGGCTGTATGTGTGTGTATGGCTGTATGTGTGTGTATGGCTGTATGTGTGTGTATGGCTGTATGTGTGTGTATGGCTGTATGTGTGTGTATGGCTGTATGTGTGTGTATGGCTGTATGTGTGTGTATGGCTGTATGTATGTATATGGCTGTATGTGTGTGTATGGCTGTATGTGTGTGTATGGCTGTATGTGTGTATATGGCTGTATGTATGTGTATATGGCTGTATGTGTGTGTATGGCTGTATGTGTGTGTATGGCTGTATGTGTGTGTATGGCTGTATGTATGTGTATGGCTGTATGTGTGTGTATGGCTGTATGTGTGTGTATGGCTGTATGTATGTGTATGGCTGTATGTATGTGTATGGCTGTATGTATGTGTATGGCTGTATGTATGTGTATGGCTGTATGTGTGTGTATGGCTGTATGTGTGTGTATGGCTGTATGTGTGTGTATGGCTGTATGTGTGTGTATGGCTGTATGTGTGTGTATGGCTGTATGTGTGTGTATGGCTGTATGTGTGTGTATGGCTGTATGTGTGTACATACTGCACACTACTCACCCAACACACATTGGGGGGAACTGGAATGTTGTCATGTTGTGGCCTTGTGGGAGTAGACATCTACACCATTAACGTCCTAAATGGAATGATACCATCGTATTTGGTGGAGATCCTAAGTGTTGAAGTATGTGCTGTCAGCCAGACGTGCTGCTCTTTTTAAAAAAATATAAATTATACATACAGAATAACAATCAACCAAATAATACAATTTTGCAACAAAAAGTAAACATTATAATGGGAGTCTCCTACAAAGGCCAAAAGTGGTCGCTATCATAGGAACAACCTAAATTAAATCCTTCAGCCGTTACTTTGTTGTTCAGAGTGATGGAACTGTTTTTTGTTCACAGGGTCGCCACGACGACCTGAAGTTGGAGAACGAGAAGTTGCAGCAGAACGTGCATCAGCTGACTGAGGACCAGCGTCTGGCGGAGGAACGACACACTATGGAGGCGGAACAGGTCAAACAGGAAGCACAAAACAGTGTCGTTCGCCTCAAAGGTGACTAGTTCTAGCTATTTTAATAATAATAAGGTAACTTCTGTTGTGGTTAAATCATTGGAAACCAAGTTCAGAGGCGCATAAAAACAAAAAGGTTGGTCAATCTCAAAATCAATAAGCAGTATTCAAGTTGTCAACAGATGGCTGTGACTTTCCAGTGACCACCACTGATTGGGTGACCTTATTCTCATTACCGTAAGGACCGTATATATTGGGACACATAGAAATAATTAAATTATCAGCTCTCCCAAAACATATGGTGCACAAAAATTATTCTCAGATTCACTGTCCCAAAACTTAGGGACACAAACAAATCCTGACGTCGTGTCATCCCTATTTTATTACCCTGGTGTTAACCTGGCTTTGTAACTTCACCATGGTTACCTCGTCTGTTACCCTGCTACTAACTATTTTTTGAGTGGCTGAATGTCTTTATATCCCATGAAACAAATGTTATATGTAGGGACTACATTTTAAAATGAATTAATTATACTTTTATTTAGACAACAACAACATACATAATAAAGTAGTTTATTATTTATAACACTTTATTTCAACAACAGCAGACAATAAAATAGCTAATTATTAAATTATGGATGTATACATTTGTCAAGAAAGTGCAAGAAGAAGTGTCCCACTTATAATGACGTCCTCAGCCGTGTGGAATCTGTTGATCTGTCTGGTACCGGTGTCAGATAGAATTCATACCTCCATGGAATACGTACCTCGGCATGTGTATTCTATAATAGAATATCTACCTCCCCTGTAGAACACATACATCCCGGTAATTTTGATATATACAGTAAAACCTGTCTTAGTGGCCACCTGTTCATAACGATAACCTGGATATAACAGTCACTTTTGAAAGTCCCGAATGATTTCCTGTTAATCTGCACTGCCTTGCACTTGTCCATAACGGTAACCTGTCTATTGCGTATAATGGTCAGTTAATTTGGACAATCAGTCACAATCACAATCACAATACTTTATTGTCCCTTGGGAGGGAAATTCATTTGGAGTGTAGAGCAGGATATTAAGACAAGTAAAACAAATGTACATGCAATATAAACAATGTAAAAATAAAAAGAATGAAAGTAATAAAAGTTATATCGGTTAAATACATAAATAAGTTAAATATGTTACAATAATAATAATAATAAATAACTTCTTAAGCGCCAATATCCTCAGACAATCTGAGCTCAGTGACGCACCAAAACCAAAGGATTAAGCATTCTCGTACTCGTGTGCTAGGCGAAATTCGTCAACAAATGGATGGATGTGCTAGGAAGCTAGGGAGGATAGGCGATATTGAAAAGATAGGTTTTGAGGTGACGACGAAATGTAACAATATTTTCTGCTAATTTAACATTAACGGGAAGCGAATTCCATATAGTTGGCACGGCAACTGAAAAAGTTCAAGTTCCAGCCTTTTGTCTTAACTCTAGGAACAGATAGCAACTTCGAACTAGATGACCGAAGTTGTCTGGCTTGTCTGGCTGGTGTGAGCATTGAGTGTAAATAACTAGGTTGTTTGGATGAAAGGGCTTGGTAGGTGATTGTGCAGATCTTAAACATAATGCGATATCGCACGGGGAGCCAATGCAGTGATTTTAGAAGTGGCACTGAGCGGGAGAATCGAGGAGATTGTGTGACTACCCTTGCTAAACAATTTTGGACGCGTTGTAGTTTTGCAATATCCTTGATAGCAATATTATGAAGGAGGGAATTGCAATAATCTAATCTGCTGCTAACAAGAGCTGTTGCGATAGTCTTAGCGACAGAAAGCGACATATGTCGGCGAATGCGGCGAAGATCACGGATATGATAAAACAGCAACGGCACGTTTGGGATATGTGTTGTCTGAAATTGAAGTCGCAATCAAAGGTCACTCCTAGATTCCGTACTGATGCTGCTGGTGTGATAGTTTGACTCAGGATGCATGTTGGAAAAAAGTCATTTAGTTTACCTCGCTGCATTGGAGTACCAATGATGAGGAATTCAGTTTTGTCTGCATTTAACTTTAATTTACTATCGGTCATCCATGAAAAAACATCTTGGAGACAATCGTTGAGTCGGTTTAGAGAATGACTTGTATCGGGCGTGGCCAAGGAAATGTAGATCTGTGTGTCATCTGCATAAAGGTGATGATCTAAGTTACGACTTTGGATTACAGAGCTGAGTGGCGTAGTGTAGAGAGTGAAAAGCAAAGGCCCAAGAACGGAACCCTGGGGAATGCCACATGAAGTGGGGAGTGAGGTTGAAAAGTAATTATCTATCTTTATACATTGATGTCTATTGGTTAGATATGAAGAAAACCAGGTCAGAGCTGTGCCAGATATGCCATACCACATTGATAAACGTTTGACAAGAGTGTTGTGATCAATGGTATCAAAGGCGGCAGACAGATCAAGCAAGGTAAGTGCAGTTACTTTGCCTTTATCAATGTTTAATATAACATCATTGTGTACTTTTAGGAGAGCAGTCTCTGTAGAATGAAATTGTTTGTATGCTGATTGGAGCACACTGGATAAACAAGTTGAGCTAATATGATGCCTTAGACGGCTTGCTACGACTTTCTGAAGTATCTTAGAAATAAAGCTAAGATTAGAAATTGGCCTATAATTTTTGAAATCATCTTTTGGCAGAGAAGTCTTCTTGAGAAAAGGATTTACATGTGCGTGTTTAAAATCATCTGGGAATTTACCCAAACATAGTGATAAATTTATGATATTCGTTATTGTACCAAGTAAAGAGTCAAGACATGCTTTTAGTAGTATGGTTGGTAATGGATCGAGATCGCATGACTTATTTGGGGAGAACATTATTATTTTCCTCACTTCATCAACTGTGGCTGGTTCAAACAATACATGTGGAGAATTTACTTGTGGGGAGTCCACATTTACAGTACTTAAAGTGTGACATGGAAAAGCAGAACGTATAAGACTTATTTTATCTTTGAAATGACTAGAAAACGAGTCACACAGAGATTTGACTGACACATGACTAGGTAGAGATGGAGGCGGCCGTCTATGTAAAATATGATTTATGCAGTTCCATAGCTGACGTGGGTTATCAGAGTTACTCGAGACCATGTTTGTGTAATAATTTGATTTAGCTTTGACCATTTGTCTGTTGCAGTAGTGACACTGTTTAGAATATCGTGATCTGTCCAAAGGCGAGCGTGATTTGCGCCATACACGTTCAAGATAGCGCCGGCGCTTTTTAGATTGTAGAATTTCAGGAGTCATCCATGGAGCATGTGGCTTTTGGGACACATATTTAGATCTCAGGGGTGCATGTTTATTAAGTAAATCTTTGAGTACTTGACAGTACTGTCGACACAGATCTGACAGATGTTCTTTGGGTTTACTGATGAAGTCGGATTTAAGGATGTCTGTCATTAATGCGGCAATGTCAATCTTATGGATCGGTCGGTAAAACACTTTGTTTTTGGACTCTACGGGAATTCTAGGAACTTTGAGATCAGCAATGACAGTGTGATAGTCTGATAAACCATCTGAAGCAGTAGGTGTCTGAATATTGTTACAATCTGAGCGGGTGATTAAGAGATCGAGCCAGTGGCCATGTATGTGTGTTGAGAAGGTAACATGTTGTTTCATGTCATAGGATGCCAGAATGTCATTAAATGTACTTGTTGTTGATGAAGATGTGTCCAGATGAAGATTAAAATCACTGAGTATATAAAATTCTGAATAAATAGTTGCCAGATTTTCAAGTAGATCCTGGAATTCTTCAAAGAAATGGGCAGAGTGTCCTGGAGGGCGATAAATGCACACAAAATAAGCAAAGAAAGATGAATCGGAAATTTCGGCACAGATGGCCTCAAAGCTGGAGTAATCAGGGTTTTAATGCAAATTAACTTTGAACTGTTTTGAGACGAGAAATCCAACACCACCACCTCGTCCAACTGAACGTGGGCGATGATGGAAGGTGAAACTGGAAGGAGAAATGTCAGCAATGCATGCAGCTGTGTCATGTGGTCTGAGCCAGGTCTCAGTGACTGCAAGGATGTCTATTGTCTTGGAAGTTAATAAATCGGTAAGCGAGGCTGTTTTGTCTCGAATAGATCGAACGTTAGTGGTGGCTACTCGAATATTGCGCCTGATAGCAGGTCCAGGATTAAGACTTACATCTCCTGCTAGTAGTAAAATAAAGCCAATTTAAACGTTGGCTTAGAGCGGGGGATTGGCAGTAACTTTCTATTAAAGCAAAGATTAAGACATGGCAAACTGTGAAGATGTGACAAGGAATGTTGTGTTCTCATGTACTGAGAAACTGTTAAAATGACAGCCGACCTTTGGGGACTAAGTGGCTTGCACAGCGTAAAATCGTGACCTCTCGAAGCAGCAGAACAGGATAAAAATAAAACACAATAAAAATGCTGCTGACATTGTCTTTCCTCGAAATGGTGAAGAATAAAATGATAATGTCTCATAAAAATAATAAATTATTTAAATGCAATAAAATATTCTAAAACTGTATAATTGTACTAAAAATAATGTAAATTTCTAGGTTATTAAAGAGTGGGTTGGTGATAATCAATGGCAATATTACAGGTCGTATGATTGTTCGCGCTCAGCAGGCCTGTGCAAAGTAACAAGACGTTTAAAAAGAACGTCTTGTTGAAAAGGCCTGTTAGTATATAGTTTATACCTTAGTATGTTGTGTACGTAAGCCTGCTAGCGCGAAAATCAAATCGACCTGTATTATCGCCTTTAAGTACAAGATTTAACAGCGTTGGTGGTGACAATTTATAAAATGTTTGTTTAAGCAAACAGTGCAATATGTTGACACTAATTCTACACTAGTGTCACAGACAAAATTAAATGTTAAATTGCAAAAATGATTTTGAATCACGCAGTGAAAAAATAAACAAGTACCACCTTACGCCACCTAGCGACCAACCACCAAAACAGTCACAAACAACAGTTTTTAAAAAGTCAAATCATCTCAGGCTCACTCGGTGTCAAACTGGCAGGGAAGACTGCCAGAGATGGAGGGGAACGAAGGTCAGTTACTTATTCATTAGTCTTATTGACGAGGGAACAAAAGAGTTTCGCGTGCAGTTCAATTTGCAGTGAGGGAGTTGAAAGCGGCGGCCAGAAGGAAGTAGTTTATAGCACGGAAACAGGGGGTGTTCGGGGTCTGAGGAGACGTTCCTTCCCTTTCTCTCTGCCCGTTGCCTGTATAGATCTTCTAGAGTGGTCTGCTTTTTTCCCACCACCTTGCCACTAACCCTGACTGTTCGTGCCAGAGTGTTGCGATGCACGATACTCAGGCCGCCGTACCAAACAAGAAACCCAAATGTAATAGAGCTTTCTATGTAGCATCTGTAGAAGGTTTGTAGAACATGTGTCTGACACTGAGTGACCTGAACTTGCATAAGAAATACAGCTTTTGCTGGCATTTTCTGTTAATTACCGCTGTGTTTTCACCAAATGTGAGCTTTGCATCAATGATAGTGCCGAGATACTTGTATTCATCTACTCTCTTTACACACTCTCGGTTAATGAATAGTCTCTTGGGAGAAGTAGGATTTTTCCTAAAATCTATTATGAGTTCTTCAGTTTTACGAACGTTCAGGTCTAGGAAATGATTGTCACACCACACTATGAAATCAGCTACAGCGCACGCACACACTTGATCAGAGCCGGATAGGTCGACGATAGCTGTGTCATCGTTGTATTTGATGAAATTGACGCTCTCCTGGCTGCTACGACAGTCGTCTGTGTAAAGTGTGAACAGAACAGGGGAGATCACCGAGCCCTGGGGGGCACCGGTGAAAGTGAAGAGTGAGCTCGAAACAGCACCATTATAGCGCACTACTTGCTTACGCTTAGTAAGAAACTGGTTTACCCACAAGATGATGTGTGGGTTCACATGCATATTGACAAGTTTACTCATCATGATGTGTGGCTGGATGGTGTTGAAAGCCGACGAAAAATCAATAAAGACTATCCTGGCAAACGACTTGGGCTTTTCCAGGTGAGTATACACACTATGACATAGAGTGAGAATTGCATCATCCACACCTCGATTGTGTTTATACGCAAATTGGAGGGGATCCAGTTGATCCCCAACATGCAGCAGGAGAGGACGAAGTACGAGTCACTCAAAGCACTTCATGACGATTGAGGTAAGCGCCACTGGGCGGTAGTCGTTGAGAACAGATGGCACAGGTTTCTTGGGGACAGGACATATAACTGACGATTTCCAGGCCGGGGGGATGCGATGCTGCTTCAGAGACCAGTTGAAAAGGATGCTGAACACTGCACCCAGCTGAGCATGGCACTCCTTGAGGACCCGACCACTGACGTTGTCAGGCCCAGCTGCCTTGTGAGGATTAACATGCTTGAAGATCTTACTGACGTCATCAGGAGTTGTTTCTGGGGTATCATCCTCAGTGAGCTGAGACTCAATATCATCCACCGCCTCCTGACGCTCACGTGAGAAGTCATGCCGGTCAAAACGCCCAAAGAAGGAATTCAAGTCCTCAGCGAACTTGAGACTCTCTTTCGCTGACTCTGAGGTTTGTATGACACGTTTGCCGGACTCAACACCAGACAGAGTTTTTAGTCCCTGCCATGCCCTGCGCATATTCCCGTATTGGAACAGGCGTTCAATTTTGTCCTTGTATTTTAGTTTAGCGTGCCTGATCTGCTCTTTTAGAGTACACTGGATCCTTTTTTCTTCAGTGCGGTTGTTAGACATGAAAGCCCTCTTCTTCTCGTTGATTATGTTTTTCAGTTCTTTACTCACCCACGGTTTGTTATTTGAGAAGATTTTCACAGTCTTTATGGGGACAATCATATCTTCACAAAACTTGATATAGTCTGTGACGACATCAACTGCTTCTTCAAGCGAAGACCTGGAGTCAATAAGAACATCCCACAAAGTACAGTCAAAACACCCCCTGAGGGCGTCGACCGAGTTCAAGTCCCACGTTTTTACAGTTTTCTGCACTGCTTTCTGTCTCTGCAGTTTAGTTCTATAAGCCGGGATCAGATGTACCACATTGTGATCAGCTGTACCGAATGTCATCTTCTTCACGGACTTGTACGCGTCCTTAATGTTGCCATAACAAAGATCCAGGGTGTTACTACCGCGTGTCTGACACGTCACGTACTACTGGTAAACAGGCAATGTTTTGTCTAGTCGGCAGCTATTGAAATCTCCGAGTATTATGTTAGGCGAGTTTGGTGACATTGTCTCACGCCGGTGCACACAGCTAGTGATTGCATCAGCTGCGCGTGCAACATTAGCTGACGGTGGCACATAGACCAGAGTTAAAAATAGCTGTCCGAACTCTCTGGGTAAATAGGTCGGACGCAGCAACACTGACAATAGCTCCACGTCCGGGGTACACAGTTCTTCCCTCACGATGACAGACTTGCACCAGCGCTGGTTAATATACACAAAGATCCCTCCACCCTGTGATTTGCCACTCAGCTTTTTGTCCCGGTCCAATCTCACTGGGGTACCAAAGCCATCAACGTAAAGTTCACTGTCCGGTAATGTTTGATCTAGCCAGGTTTCAGTCATACATATCAAACAAGCTTCTTTATAGGCCCACTGTAGTGCAACATTGGTCTGAAGTTCGTCAATTTTCGAACGTAATGATCAGACATTAGCTAACATGATAGAGGGCAGGGGGAGGGTGTGTACCTTCTTTTTCTTCAATCTCTGGTGAACGCCGCCTCTCTTGCCCCGCTTGCGTCGCGGGTTGTTTCTATTGTTAGTGTCCGAGAGCACTGTAAAGTCATTTAAATCCAGGAGTGGACCGGAAAGATTGTCAGTGACACTGAGTCGCAAGGCCAACAGCGCATCACGTGAATAAGTCTTGAATCTGCCATCTTGCCAAATCGGTTCACCACTCACACACACGAGTAAAATGGTCCATAAAACTGCCAAAACTTTGGTTGTTCTGCCGCACAACATCTTCATATTACTTCTCGACGAACCTATTTAATGTCCTTCAGTTAAAACTGACGAAAAACGATAAACAACACAGAGGCTAAATACAAACACTCCAGGTCGCCACAACAGCGCCCTCTATGGACCGAACCATTCATAGTCAACCTGGCACTTGCGGGCAGGTCAAAGGGAATCTAAAATTTTTCTTAATAAAATGACATCGCGTGTCATCGCGTGTGCGTGGGACTATCAAATTGCAATCGAGTCACGCGTGGCGTCATGAGCTTGTTGCAGCCACTATGTGGCTCCTTTACTCCAGCAAAGAGGAGTAGAACAGCTTTGATGTCCAAAGTGAGCTCAGAGAAGCCATGAGCATGTAGCCACAGATGGAAGTGGGCCCTTGTAATATTTACCGGTCCTAGGGGGCTTGGCGTAGCTGGAGATTGAAGCTGCCTAGGTAAATATTACAATGGCCCGTAACGCAAATTGTATTGATAAGCGTTTGAAGCGGGCTGTTGTAATATTTACCTAGGCAGCTTGGCATAGCTGAAGAGACTGCTTAGATAAATATTAAAATGACCCGTTACCTACCACTTGGGGTAGCTTAAACTGCATTGATAATCCCCCTGAGCAAATCTGGGTCAATGCTTGCATTGCACTCGTTCACACCCTCGTGTTTCCTTTTGGATATCAAAGTTTTTTCTGTTCGCCTTTTCTTGGATGGCATGATTGATTTCAATATGGTCCAAAAGATAAAGGAACATCAATTAAATATAGCAAGTTGTGTATTGTATTATTTAATATTATTGTTAACGCTAGGTTTGTATTGTTCACGAGAGTACCAACTAGCGAACGTCAACGTAACCATCCATAATACTGTGGCTCCACCTAGTGAGTATCCAAGTTATGAAACTCTCCATAACGGTAATTTTGCGCAGTCCCGACAATGACCGTTATGGACAGGTTTTACTGTACTTGCATTTATTATGTATTTGTCTTACTACAATATAATTCCAGGACTTTTGTCTTTATAATAATAATGTGTGTAATTTAATTAAAACTTCATTATTATAATCAATTTAATTAATTAATAGACAATGATATATTTTGCACTTACATAGTGTTTAACATATCAAGGGAATGCTGATGGGCTTGGTAATCAATATGTATCTATATACCTATCATTTGTGTAGATAGAACAATTAATTAATTAAACTAGGTTAATTAACAGAACAAGATGAAGTAATATTTTGTGAGCATAGCTTGTAATATATCTAATGAAATCTGCATATCAAGACAATCAGTAGTTTATATAGAATGTCTACCATTTGTGTAGACAGAACAATTAATTGATCTACACTAATTAATTAACAGAATAATCTGAAATCAAGTTCAATGATCATAACATATAATATGTCAACAGAAAACTGAGGAACTTCGACATCAATTTATATCTACCATTTGTATAGGCAACACAGGTAATGAATTAATTAATTAGCTATTAAGTTATTGGTTAATTAATCGATTGGTTTCTTCTGTGTCTATAGAGATGTTGTTCAATTAAATAAGTCTGCCAGGGAGTAAAGTGTAAAGCACCTTGAACAGTCCTGATGTCTGGATACCACATTATGTAAGGACTTATTTTTACTTTTACTTTACCTAAATAATAGATATGAAAGTTGATTGCCAAACTCCTGAGCTTTCATTTGATATATTTCACTCTATGATAAATTGAAAAATATATAATCTTATTTAATTAAATAATTTCCTGTTCTGTTTACACTAATGGTAGGCATATATTTATAGCAAACCTCTTCAGCTTTCATTTGATGTATTACACACTATGACCACTGACCATTCCCGGAATTAATTAATTTTGGCTAATGAATTAATTAATTTCTTGTTCTGTGTGTACAAAAATGGTAGATACATATCTTGATTGCCAATCTCATGAGCTTTCAGTTGATATATTACACATTGTGACCACTGAACAATGTTTCTTCTTGTCCTATTAATTAATTACTTAATTATCCTTAATAACAATAATAATAATATATTTTATTTGTATAGCGCCATGTCACCGGATAAACAAAATATGTTCAAAGGTGCTTAAAATACAACATTGTTAAAACATAATTGCTATAATGCAATAACTGTTAGCCTAACTAATTAGTTAATTTATTTATTCTATCTACAAAGTATAGTATATAATTATAGGTGTATTGTGAAGCTCGTCACCTTTCATTTGTTATGTTGCATACTATGATTATTGGAAACTATTTCACATTCAATTAATTAACTAATTGTAATTAATATTAATTAAATTTAGGTTTAAATTAAAATACACACATATTATAGGGACAAACATCCTGGAGTAATGTTATAATAAAATATATACATGCTAAATATTAGTATAGTAAGGGGGGGTACATATTGTATAGAAGTATTTCTATAGATTACATACCCCGGGGTACATATTCTATATAGAATTCATACACCGGGGTACACATTGCATGGAGTCCATATTCTGTATGACTCTGGTTTCCCACACTTGTTCAAAGACTATTTACTGAGTGACAGGTTGCACCATATTTGACCACAGTACTGCCCATATATACATTACCTCCCACCCCCACCCCCACCTTGGCCACATATAGAAACACATTAATTTGTTATTAAATTATAGAAGATCAACTTTCAAAATTGCAACAAAACGTCATGTAATCGCCACTGAACTATCTCTGGTATTTACAGGGTGTCGTCCACTACACTGTTAGTAACTAATTTCTTGGTGGATGACCATATATACAGATTAAAATGTCAACTATACGTGAAATGATGTGTAAGTCTTGGGCAGACAGTCGAGAGATCACACAGTTTTGTACATTGCAGCCAGACATTGGGGGACTGCAACTAGGATTTTAGATGCGTATGGTGACACTTCCTGAATGTTTAAAGGCCAGCTGGTAGCTGAGAGAAGGGCGACACATCATTGCTGGGTCTACAGTAATTTACATCACCCAAGTTTGTGTTGTTTATGTCAGAGCAGCTGCAGTTATAAAATATTTTAGTGATACACTGTTTGTTATTTACGTGTCTGCATCAGGGAACAAACTGAGTATGCACTCGTCAAAAATATGAATAATTGGTGTCCCAATACAGAGACAAAATAATTTAGAAGTGTCCCAAAACATACGGTACAGAAAAATAATAATTTTTCTAGATTTTTAGGGTGTTCCAAAACATACAGTCATTCGGCAGTAATGTTTTGTAACCATTTACTGATTTTAATTAGCTAATTGCAGTTTTTATTGATTAATGTTTGTTTGTTAGCACCACCCCAACAACAGCCGGTGATGGGGCAGTGACAGTACTCTACAGAAGGACTGCTGTAATTGTCTGATAAAATTTGCTGAAAGCAAACAAAACAAAACAGTCTGAGAAGACGACTGTGACTGTGAAAAACGTAAGGCGAATAACAATTTGAAATATGTAGGCTGACAAATCCTTTCCCTTGTAACATTGAATAACAATCTGAAACATGTAGTCTGATGAAACCCATCATATGTAACATCTCAGTAAGTGGGGATCGCGTCTGTTTCAGACGAGTTAGCAAACATCAAACGCCAGAAGGAGGAGGTGGAACAGCAGCTGGACGCCATGAGCAAGAAGTTCGGAGACCTCAAGATGGCTGCCGTAAACCCGCAGCAGAACGAGGTGGGAACTGCAGTGGTAGCACTGAATTTGTCACATCGGAAAAGCTCGAAACTCCTCCCTCAGTTTGATTTTTTTGCACCTTATGTTTCAGACTTATTTCTACAGAAAAGTAAACCTGGCAAGTATTCATCATAATATGTTAGTTCATTTGTGCATATTTGGTTCTCATTTTAGTGAACCACGTCTGTTCGAAATTAGCTGTAGGATTTGAGTCGGGGAAATAACAATTTAGCCAGTCACAGTCTCGTCAAAGTTAAGCCTGGCACAAACTCACTGCTGGTTTCCTTAAATGACAAGTTTGCTGCCAATTTTCGTGCGAGTGTTTATGTCACGGAATCAATTAAAAGGATTGCAAAAAGTCTAATCTAGCCAGAGACAGTTATCAATTATGAGGATGTATTTGGGAAAGTTTATGGCACAATGCCAATGGACAACAATTATGCTTGCGTTTTGTTGTCATCTTGTGACTGACAAGTTCAATCGATTAGTGCTAAATGTCAACCAGGCAAGTGGTTTTTGCAGGCTCTGAGATATGACAAAATAATTTCTTTAACTGATCTATGTAAGCATTTTGTATTAAACAAACTGCACACTTCAATTAAACTCACACTGTAGATCTGGAAATAAGAGCCAGATTCTTGATGGGCGTATGTGTAGAGGAAGCAACTTTAACATACACTATATAATAATATATATATATACTAGCCCAATTATAATCAAAGACTGAATCTGTTCTCACGGACTTGTCGCTAGGTGATTCGTCATGTACAGCCACTGCTACAACAACCAGCCCAGCCTGAGCAACAACAACAGAAACAACAACAGGTAGTGCAGCAACAACAACAACCAGTGCAGCAGCAACAAGCGGTGCAGCAGCTAGGGCAACAGCCGCAACAGAGGCAGCAGCAGTATTGGCAGCAGCAACAACAACAACAGCAGCAGCAGCAGCAGCAGCAGCAAGTCCCAATCGGAGGTGTCCAGCCAAATGTGAATGATCAGAACAAACTACTGGCAAACAACCAGATCCCACAGGTATGTGTCGCTTGCTTGGGGAGCACTTTCTGTAACATCAGTTTCTCAACAGTGATGGCAGTGTAATACCAGATCCCACAGGTGTGTGTCGCTTGCTTGGGGTGCACTCTCTGTAACATCAGTTTCTCAACAGTGATGGCAGTGTAATACCAGATCCCACAAGTATGTGTCGCTTGCTTGGGGAGCACTCTCTGTAACATCAGTTTCTCAGCAGTGATGGCAGTGTAATACCAGATCCCACAGGTGTGTGTCGCTTGCTTGGGGAGCACTCTCTGTAACATCAGTTTCTCAACAGTGATGGCAGTGTAATACCAGATCCCACAGGTATGTGTCGCTTGCTTGGGGAGCAATCTCTGTAACATCAGTTTCTCAACAGTAATGGCAGTGTAATACCAGATCCCACAGGTGTGTGTCGCTAGCTTGGGGAGCACTCTCTGTAACATCAGTTTCTCAACAGTGATGGCAGTGTAATACCAGATCCCACAGGTGTGTGTCGCTTGCTTGGGGAGCACTCTCTGTAACATCAGTTTCTCAACAGTGATGGCAGTGTAATACCAGATCCCACAGGTATGTGTCGCTTGCTTGGGGAGCACTCTCTGTAACATCAGTTTCTCAACAGTGATTGCAGTGTAATACCAGATCCCACAGGTATGTGTCGCTTGCTTGGGGAGCACTCTCTGTAACATCAGTTTCTCAACAGTGATGGCAGTGTAATACCAGATCCCACAGGTATGTGTCGCTTGCTTGGGGAGCACTCTCTGTAACATCAGTTTCTCAACAGTGATGGCAGTGTAATACCATATCCCACAGGTGTGTGTCGCTTACTTGGGGAGCACTCTCTGTAACATCAGTTTCTCAACAGTGATGGCAGTGTAATACCAGATCCCACAGGTGTGTGTCGCTTGCTTGGGGAGCACTCTCTGTAACATCAGTTTCTCAGCAGTGATGGCAGTGTAATACCAGATCCCACAGGCATGTGTCGCTTGGTTTGGGGAGCACTCTCTGTAACATCAGTTTCTCAACAGTGATGGCAGTAATATGATCCCACAGGCATGTGTCGCTGTTTGGGGAGCACTCTCTGTAACATCAGTTTCAACAGTGATGGCAGCAAAAATACCAGATCCCTACTGGGCATAAAGGTCGCTTTGGCTTGGGGAGCATATAATCTCCCTCTGCAAATACTCAGTTTCTCAACAGTGATGGCAGTGTAATACCAGGATCCCACAGGTATGTGGCCGCTATTTGGGGTGCACTCTCTGTAACATCAGTTTCAACAGTGATGGCAGGTGTACCAGATCCCACAGGTATAAAAATGCCAGTTTGGGGTGCACCCTGTAACATCAGTTTCTCAGCAGATGGCAGGTAATACCTCAGATCCCACAGGCATGTGTCGCCGTTTGGGGTGGCAATTTCCTCTGTAACATCAGTTTCTCAACAGTGGCAGTGTAATACCAGATCCCACAGGTGTGTGTCGCTTGCTTGGGGAGCACTCTCTGTAACATCAGTTTCTCAACAGTGATGGCAGTGTAATACCAGATCCCACAGGTGTGTGTCGCTTGCTTGGGGAGCACTCTCTGTAACATCAGTTTCTCAGCAGTGATGGCAGTGTAATACCAGATCCCACAGGTATGTGTCGCTTACTTGGGGAGCACTCTCTGTAACATCAGTTTCTCCACAGTGATGGCAGTGTGTAATACCAGATCCCATAGGTGTGTGTCGCTTACTTGGGGAGCACTCTCTGTAACATCAGTTTCTCAACAGTGATGGCAGTGTAATACCATATCCCATAGGTGTGTGTCGCTTGCTTGGGGAGCACTTTCTGTAACATCAGTTTCTCCACAGTGATGGCAGTGTAATACCAGATCCCACAGGTATGTGTCGCTTGCTTGGGGAGCACTCTCTGTAACATCAGTTTCTCAACAGTGATGGCAGTGTGTAATACCAGATCCCACAGGTATGTGTCGCTTACTTGGGGAGCACTCTCTGTAACATCAGTTTCTCCACAGTGATGGCAGTGTGTAATACCAGATCCCACAGGTGTGTGTCGCTTACTTGGGGAGCACTCTCTGTAACATCAGTTTCTCAACAGTGATGGCAGTGTAATACCATATCCCATAGGTGTGTGTCGCTTGCTTGGGGAGCACTTTCTGTAACATCAGTTTCTCCACAGTGATGGCAGTGTAATACCAGATCCCACAGGTATGTGTCGCTTGCTTGGGGAGCACTCTCTGTAACATCAGTTTCTCAACAGTGATGGCAGTGTAATACCATATCCCACAGGTGTGTGTCGCTTACTTGGGGAGCACTCTCTGTAACATCAGTTTCTCAACAGTGATGGCAGTGTAATAACAGATCCCACAGGTGTGTGTCGCTTGCTTGGGGAGCACTCTCTGTAACATCAGTTTCTCAGCAGTGATGGCAGTGTAATACCAGATCCCACAGGTATGTGTCGCTTGCTTGGGGAGCACTCTCTGTAACATCAGTTTCTCAACAGTGACGGCAGTGTAATACCAGATCCCACAGGTATGTGTCGCTTGCTTGGGGAGCACTCTCTGTAACATCAGTTTCTCAACAGTGATGGCAGTGTAATACCAGATCTCACAGGTGTGTGTCGCTTGCTTGGGGAGCACTCTCTGTAACATCAGTTTCTCAGCAGTGATGGCAGTGTAATACCAGATCCCACACGTGTGTGTCGCTTGCTTGGGGAGCACTCTCTGTAACATCAGTTTCTCAGCAGTGATGGCAGTGTAATACCAGATCCCACAGGTATGTGTCGCTTACTTGGGGAGCACTCTCTGTAACATCAGTTTCTCAACAGTGATTGCAGTGTAATACCAGATCCCACAGGTGTGTGTTGCTTGCTTGGGGAGCACTCTCTGTAACATCAGTTTCTCAACAGTGATGGCAGTGTAATACCAGATCCCACAGGTGTGTGTCGCTTGCTTGGGGATCACTCTCTGTAACATCAGTTTCTCAACAGTGATGGCAGTGTAATACCAGATCCCACAGGTATGTGTCGCTTACTTGGGGAGCACTCTCTGTAACATCAGTTTCTCAACAGTGATGGCAGTGTAATACCAGATCCCACAGGTATGTGTCGCCATTTGGGGAGCACTCTGTAACATCAGTTTCTCAACAGTGATGGCAGGTGTAATACCAGATCCCACAGGCATGTGTCGCCATTTGGGGAGCACTCTCTGTAACATCAGCTCTCAACAGCATTGGCAGGTAATACCAGATCCTACAGGTATGTATGTCGCTTTGCTGCGCACTCTCTAACATCAGTTTCTCAACAGTGATGGCAGTGTAATAACAGATCCTACAGGTATGTGTCAAGCCAGTTTGGGGAGCACCTCTGTAACATCAGTTTCAGCAGTGATGGCAGTGTAATACCAGATCCTACAGGTGTGTCGCTACTTTGGGAGCACCGTAACATCAAGCCTTCTTCAACAGTGATGGCAGGTAATACCAGATCCCACAGGTGTGTGCGTCGCTGTTTGGGGAGCACCTCTGTAACATCAGTTTCTCAACAGTGATGGCAGTAATACCAGATCCACAGGTGTGTGTCGCTTGCTTGGGGAGCACTCTCTGTAACATCAGTTTCTCAACAGTGATGGCAGTGTAATACCAGATCCCACAGGTGTGTGTCGCTTGCTTGGGGAGCACTTTCTGTAACATCAGTTTCTCCACAGTGATGGCAGTGTAATACCAGATCCCACAGGTATGTGTCGCTTGCTTGGGGAGCACTCTCTGTAACATCAGTTTCTCAGCAGTGATGGCAGTGTAATACCAGATCCCCCAGGTGTGTGTCGCTTACTTGGGGAGCACTCTCTGTAACATCAGTTTCTCAACAGTGATGGCAGTGTAATACCAGATCCCACAGGTGTGTGTCGCTTGCTTGGGGAGCACTCTCTGTAACATCAGTTTCTCAACAGTGATGGCAGTGTAATATCAGATCCCACAGGTATGTGTCGCTTACTTGGGGAGCACTCTCTGTAACATCAGTTTCTCCACAGTGATGGCAGTGTGTAATACCAGATCCCACAGGTGTGTGTCGCTTACTTGGGGAGCACTCTCTGTAACATCAGTTTCTCAACAGTGATGGCAGTGTAATACCAGATCCCACAGGTATGTGTCGCTTGCTTGGGGTGCACTCTCTGTAACATCAGTTTCTCAACAGTGATGGCAGTGTAATACCAGATCCCACAGGTGTGTGTCGCTTGCTTGGGGAGCACTCTCTGTAACATCAGTTTCTCAGCAGTGATGGCAGTGTAATACCAGATCCCACAGGTATGTGTCGCTTACTTGGGGAGCACTCTCTGTAACATCAGTTTCTCCACAGTGATGGCAGTGTGTAATACCAGATCCCATAGGTGTGTGTCGCTTACTTGGGGAGCACTCTCTGTAACATCAGTTTCTCAACAGTGATGGCAGTGTAATACCATATCCCATAGGTGTGTGTCGCTTGCTTGGGGAGCACTTTCTGTAACATCAGTTTCTCCACAGTGATGGCAGTGTAATACCAGATCCCACAGGTATGTGTCGCTTGCTTGGGGAGCACTCTCTGTAACATCAGTTTCTCAGCAGTGATGGCAGTGTAATACCAGATCCCACAGGTATGTGTCGCTTGCTTGGGGAGCACTCTCTGTAACATCAGTTTCTCAACAGTGATGGCAGTGTAATACCAGATCCCACAGGTATGTGTCGCTTACTTGGGGAGCACTCTCTGTAACATCAGTTTCTCCACAGTGATGGCAATGTGTAATACCAGATCCCACAAGTGTGTGTCGCTTACTTGGGGAGCACTCTCTGTAACATCAGTTTCTCAGCAGTGATGGCAGTGTAATACCAGATCCCACAGGTGTGTGTCGCTTGCTTGGGGAGCACTCTCTGTAACATCAGTTTCAACAGTGATGGCAGTGGCAATACCAGATCCCATTGGTGTGTGTCGCTTTACTAGAGCACTCGTAACATCAGTTTCTCAACAGTGATGGCAGTGTAATACCAGATCCTTACAGGTGTGTGTCGCTGTTTGGGAGCACTTCCTGTAACATCAGTTCTCAGCAGTGATGGCGGTGTAACACCAGATCCTTGCTATGGTATGTGTCGCTTGGTTTGGGAGCACTCTCTGTAACATCAGTTTCTCAGCAGTGATAGCAGTGTAATACCAGATCCTACAGGTGTGTGTCGCTTGCTTGGGGAGCACTCTCTGTAACATCAGTTTCTCAGCAGTGATGGCAGTGTAATACCAGATCCCACAGGTATGTGTCGCTTGCTTGGGGAGCACTCTCTGTAACATCAGTTTCTCAACAGTGATGGCAGTGTAATACCAGATCCCACAGGTATGTGTCGCTTGCTTAGGGAGCACTCTCTGTAACATCAGTTTCAGTGATGGCAGTGTAATACCAGATCCCACAGGTATGTGTCGCTTGCTTGGGGAGCACTCTCTGTAACATCAGTTTCTCAACAGTGATGGCAGTGTAATACCAGATCCCACAGGTGTGTGTCGCTAACTTGGGGAGCACTCTCTGTAACATCAGTTTCTCAGCAGTGATGGCAGTGTAATACCAGATCCCACAGGTGTGTGTCGCTTGCTTGGGGAGCACTCTCTGTAACATCAGTTTCTCAGCAGTGATGGCAGTGTAATACCAGATCCCACAGGTGTGTGTCGCTTACTTGGGGAGCACTCTCTGTAACATCAGTTTCTCCACAGTGATGGCAGTGTGTAATACCAGATCCCATAGGTGTGTGTCGCTTACTTGGGGAGCACTCTCTGTAACATCAGTTTCTCAACAGTGATGGCAGTGTAATACCATATCCCATAGGTGTGTGTCGCTTGCTTGGGGAGCACTTTCTGTAACATCAGTTTCTCCACAGTGATGGCAGTGTAATACCAGATCCCACAGGTATGTGTCGCTTGCTTGGGGAGCACTCTCTGTAACATCAGTTTCTCAACAGTGATGGCAGTGTAATACCAGATCCCACAGGTATGTGTCGCTTACTTGGGGAGCACTCTCTGTAACATCAGTTTCTCCACAGTGATGGCAGTGTGTAATACCAGATCCCACAGGTGTGTGTCGCTTACTTGGGGAGCACTCTCTGTAACATCAGTTTCTCAACAGTGATGGCAGTGTAATACCATATCCCATAGGTGTGTGTCGCTTGCTTGGGGAGCACTTTCTGTAACATCAGTTTCTCCACAGTGATGGCAGTGTAATACCAGATCCCACAGGTATGTGTCGCTTGCTTGGGGAGCACTCTCTGTAACATCAGTTTCTCAACAGTGATGGCAGTGTAATACCAGATCCCACAGGTATGTGTCGCTTGCTTGGGGAGCACTCTCTGTAACATCAGTTTCTCAACAGTGATGGCAGTGTAATACCAGATCCCACAGGTGTGTGTCGCTTGCTTGGGGAGCACTCTCTGTAACATCAGTTTCTCAGCAGTGATGGCAGTGTAATACCAGATCCCACAGGTATGTGTCGCTTGCTTGGGGAGCACTCTCTGTAACATCAGTTTCTCAACAGTGATGGCAGTGTAATACCAGATCCCACAGGTATGTGTCGCTTGCTTGGGGAGCACTCTCTGTAACATCAGTTTCTCAACAGTGATGGCAGTGTAATACCAGATCCCACAGGTGTGTGTCGCTTACTTGGGGAGCACTCTCTGTAACATCAGTTTCTCAACAGTGATGGCAGTGTAATACCAGATCCCACAGGTGTGTGTCGCTTGCTTGGGGAGCACTCTCTGTAACATCAGTTTCTCAGCAGTGATGGCAGTGTAATACCAGATCCCACAGGTATGTGTCGCTTGCTTGGGGAGCACTCTCTGTAACATCAGTTTCTCAACAGTGATGGCAGTGTAATACCAGATCCCACAGGTATGTGTCGCTTGCTTGGGGAGCACTCTCTGTAACATCAGTTTCTCAACAGTGATGGCAGTGTAATACCAGATCCCACAGGTGTGTGTCGCTTGCTTGGGGAGCACTCTCTGTAACATCAGTTTCTCAACAGTGATGGCAGTGTGTAATACCAGATCCCACAGGTATGTGTCGCTTACTTGGGGAGCACTCTCTGTAACATCAGTTTCTCAACAGTGATGGCAGTGTAATACCAGATCCCACAGGTGTGTGTCGCTTGCTTGGGGAGCACTCTCTGTAACATCAGTTTCTCAACAGTGATGGCAGTGTAATACCAGATCCCACAGGTATGTGTCGCTTGCTTGGGGAGCACTCTCTGTAACATCAGTTTCTCAACAGTGATGGCAGTGTAATACCAGATCCCACAGGTATGTGTCGCTTGCTTGGGGAGCACTCTCTGTAACATCAGTTTCTCAACAGTGATGGCAGTGTAATACCAGATCCCACAGGTATGTGTCGCTTGCTTGGGGAGCACTCTCTGTAACATCAGTTTCTCAGCAGTGATGGCAGTGTAATACCAGATCCCACAGGTATGTGTCGCTTGCTTGGGGAGCACTCTCTGTAACATCAGTTTCTCAACAGTGATGGCAGTGTAATACCAGATCCCACAGGTATGTGTCGCTTGCTTGGGGAGCACTCTCTGTAACATCAGTTTCTCAACAGTGATGGCAGTGTAATACCAGATCCCACAGGTATGTGTCGCTTACTTGGGGAGCACTCTCTGTAACATCAGTTTCTCCACAGTGATGGCAATGTGTAATACCAGATCCCACAAGTGTGTGTCGCTTACTTGGGGAGCACTCTCTGTAACATCAGTTTCTCAGCAGTGATGGCAGTGTAATACCAGATCCCACAGGTGTGTGTCGCTTGCTTGGGGAGCACTCTCTGTAACATCAGTTTCTCAACAGTGATGGCAGTGTAATACCAGATCCCACAGGTATGTGTCGCTTACTTGGGGAGCACTCTCTGTAACATCAGTTTCTCAGCAGTGATAGCAGTGTAATACCAGATCCTACAGGTGTGTGTCGCTTGCTTGGGGAGCACTCTCTGTAACATCAGTTTCTCAGCAGTGATGGCAGTGTAATACCAGATCCCACAGGTGTGTGTCGCTTGCTTGGGGAGCACTCTCTGTAACATCAGTTTCTCAACAGTGATGGCAGTGTAATACCAGATCCCACAGGTATGTGTCGCTTGCTTGGGGAGCACTCTCTGTAACATCAGTTTCTCAACAGTGATGGCAGTGTAATACCAGATCCCACAGGTGTGTGTCGCTTGCTTGGGGAGCACTCTCTGTAACATCAGTTTCTCAACAGTGATGGCAGTGTAATACCAGATCCCACAGGTGTGTGTCGCTTGCTTGGGGAGCACTCTCTGTAACATCAGTTTCTCAACAGTGATGGCAGTGTAATACCAGATCCCACAGGTGTGTGTCGCTTACTTCGGGAGCACTCTCTGTAACATCAGTTTCTCAACAGTGATGGCAGTGTAATACCAGATCCCACAGGTATGTGTCGCTTGCTTGAGGAGCAATCTCTGTAACATCAGTTTCTGAACAGTAATGGCAGTGTAATACCAGATCCCACAGGTGTGTGTCGCTAGCTTGGGGAGCAATCTCTGTAACATCAGTTTCTCAACAGTGATGGCAGTGTAATACCAGATCCCACAGGTGTGTGTCGCTTACTTGGGAGCACTCTCTGTAACATCAGTTTCTCAGCAGTGATGGCAGTGTAATACCAGATCCCACAGGTGTGTGTCGCTTACTTGGGGAGCACTCTCTGTAACATCAGTTTCTCAGCAGTGATGGCAGTGTAATACCAGATCCCACAGGTATGTGTCGCTTGCTTGGGGAGCACTCTCTGTAACATCAGTTTCTCAACAGTGATGGCAGTGTAATACCAGATCCCACAGGTGTGTGTCGCTTACTTGGGGAGCACTCTCTGTAACATCAGTTTCTCAACAGTGATGGCAGTGTAATACCAGATCCCACAGGTGTGTGTCGCTTGCTTGGGGAGCACTCTCTGTAACATCAGTTTCTCCACAGTGATGGCAGTGTAATACCAGATCCCACAGGTATGTGTCGCTTGCTTGGGGAGCACTCTCTGTAACATCAGTTTCTCAACAGTGATGGCAGTGTAATACCAGATCCCACAGGTATGTGTCGCTTACTTGGGGAGCACTCTCTGTAACATCAGTTTCTCCACAGTGATGGCAGTGTGTAATACCAGATCCCATAGGTGTGTGTCGCTTACTTGGGGAGCACTCTCTGTAACATCAGTTTCTCAACAGTGATGGCAGTGTAATACCATATCCCATAGGTGTGTGTCGCTTGCTTGGGGAGCACTTTCTGTAACATCAGTTTCTCCACAGTGATGGCAGTGTAATACCAGATCCCACAGGTATGTGTCGCTTGCTTGGGGAGCACTCTCTGTAACATCAGTTTCTCAACAGTGATGGCAGTGTAATACCATATCCCACAGGTGTGTGTCGCTTACTTGGGGAGCACTCTCTGTAACATCAGTTTCTCAACAGTGATGGCAGTGTAATACCAGATCCCACAGGTGTGTGTCGCTTGCTTGGGGAGCACTCTCTGTAACATCAGTTTCTCAGCAGTGATGGCAGTGTAATACCAGATCCCACAGGTATGTGTCGCTTGCTTGGGGAGCACTCTCTGTAACATCAGTTTCTCAACAGTGATGGCAGTGTAATACAAGATCCCACAGGTATGTGTCGCTTGCTTGGGGAGCACTCTCTGTAACATCAGTTTCTCAACAGTGATGGCAGTGTAATACCAG
>CM034537.1:67339047-67398461 GCA_020002185.1 Paraescarpia echinospica | reverse complement strand
GTGTAATACCAGATCCCACAGGTGTGTGTCGCTTGCTTGGGGAGCACTCTCTGTAATATCAGTTTCTCAACAGTGATGGCAGTGTAATACCAGATCCCACAGGTGTGTGTCGCTTACTTGGGGAGCACTCTCTGTAACATCAGTTTCTCAACAGTGATGGCAGTGTAATACCAGATCCCACAGGTATGTGTCGCTTGCTTGGGGAGCACTCTCTGTAACATCAGTTTCTCAACAGTGATGGCAGTGTAATACCAGATCCCACAGGTGTGTGTCGCTTGCTTAGGGAGCACTCTCTGTAACATCAGTTTCTCAACAGTGATGGCAGTGTAATACCAGATCCCACAGGTATGTGTCGCTTACTTGGGAGCACTCTCTGTAACATCAGTTTCTCAACAGTGATGGCAGTGTAATACCAGATCCCACAGGTGTGTGTCGCTTGCTTGGGGAGCACTCTCTGTAACATCAGTTTCTCAACAGTGATGGCAGTGTAATACCAGATCCCACAGGTATGTGTCGCTTACTTGGGGAGCACTCTCTGTAACATCAGTTTCTCAGCAGTGATAGCAGTGTAATACCAGATCCTACAGGTGTGTGTCGCTTGCTTGGGGAGCACTCTCTGTAACATCAGTTTCTCAGCAGTGATGGCAGTGTAATACCAGATCCCACAGGTATGTGTCGCTTACTTGGGGAGCACTCTCTGTAACATCAGTTTCTCAACAGTGATTGCAGTGTAATACCAGATCCCACAGGTGTGTGTTGCTTGCTTGGGGAGCACTCTCTGTAACATCAGTTTCTCAACAGTGATGGCAGTGTAATACCAGATCCCACAGGTGTGTGTCGCTTGCTTGGGGATCACTCTCTGTAACATCAGTTTCTCAACAGTGATGGCAGTGTAATACCAGATCCCACAGGTATGTGTCGCTTACTTGGGGAGCACTCTCTGTAACATCAGTTTCTCAACAGTGATGGCAGTGTAATACCAGATCCCACAGGTGTGTGTCGCTTGCTTGGGGAGCACTCTCTGTAACATCAGTTTCTCAACAGTGATGGCACTGTAATACCAGATCCCACAGGTATGTGTCGCTTGCTTGGGGAGCACTCTCTGTAACATCAGTTTCTCAACAGTGATGGCAGTGAAATACCAGATCCCACAGGTATGTGTCGCTTGCTTGGGGAGCACTCTCTGTAACATCAGTTTCTCAACAGTGATGGCAGTGTAATACCAGATCCCACAGGTATGTGTCGCTTGCTTGGGGAGCACTCTTTGTAACATCAGTTTCTCAACAGTGATGGCAGTGTAATACTCAGATCCCACAGGTATGTGTCAGCTACTTGGGGAGCACTCTGTAACATCAGTTTCAGCAGTGATGGCAGGTAATAACACCAGATCCCACAGGTGTGTGTCGCCAGTTTGGGGAGCACCTCTGTAACATCAGTTTCTCAGCAGTGATGGCAGTGTAACACCAGATCCCACAGGTGTGTGTCGCTTTGCTTGGGAGCACCCCTGTAACATCAGCTCTCAGCAGTGATGGCAGTGTAATACCAGACTCCACAGGTGTGTCAGCTTGCTTGGGAGCACTCTCTGTAACATCAGTTTCTCAGCAGTGATGGCAGTGTAATTCCAGATCCCACAGGTGTGTGTCGCTTGCTTGGGGAGCACTCTCTGTAACATCAGTTTCTTAACAGTGATGGCAGTGTAATACCAGATCCCACAGGTGTGTGTCGCTTTGCTTGGGAGAGCACTCTCTGCAACATCAGTTTCTCTCCACAGTGATGGCAGGTGTAATACCAGATCCCACAGGTGTGTGCAAGCCGCCACTTGGGGAGCACTCCTCTGCATCAGTTTCTCAGCAGTGATGGTAAGTGGCCACCAGATCCCACAGGCGTCGCTTTGGTTTAGACACCTCTGTAACATCAGTTTCTCAACAGAGGCAGGTAATACCAGATCCCAGGTATGTGTCGCTTGCTTGGGGAGCACTCTCTGTAACATCAGTTTCTCAACAGTGATGGCAGTGTAATACCAGATCCCACAGGTATGTGTCGCTTACTTGGGGAGCACTCTCTGTAACATCAGTTTCTCAACAGTGATGGCAGTGTAATACCAGATCCCACAGGTATGTGTCGCTTGCTTGGGAGCACTCTCTATAACATCAGCTTCTCAACAGTGATGCGTGTAATACCCAGATCCCACAGGTGCTTTGCTTGGGGAGCACTCTTCTGTAACATCAGTTTCTCCACAGTGATGGCAGTGTGTAATACCAGATCCCACAGGTGTGTGTCGCTTACTTGGGGAGCACTCTCTGTAACATCAGTTTCTCAACAGTGATGGCAGTGTAATACCAGATCCCACAGGTATGTGTCGCTTGCTTGGGGAGCACTCTCTGTAACATCAGTTTCTCAGCAGTGATGGCGGCATGTAATACCAGATCCCACAGGTGTGTGTCTCTTGCTTGGGGAGCACTCTCTGTAACATCAGTTTCTCAACAGTGATGGCAGTGTAATACCAGATCCCACAAGTATGTGTCGCTTGCTTGGGGAGCACTCTCTGTAACATCAGTTTCCTCAACAGCGATGGCAGTGTAATACTGTATCCCACAGGTGTGTGTCAGCTGTTTGGGGAGCACTTCTGTAACATCAGTTTCAAAGCAGTGATGGCAGTGTAATACCAGATCCCACAGGCGTGTGTCACGGTTTGGGAGCAATTTCCTCTGTAACATCAGTTTCAACAGTGATGGCAGTGGGTAATACCAGACCCACAGGGTGTGTGTCGCCACTCTGGGGAGCACCTCTGTAACATCAGTTTCTCAACAGTGATGGCAGTGTAATACCAGATCCCACAGGTGTGTGTCGCTTACTTGGGGAGCACTCTCTGTAACATCAGTTTCTCAGCAGTGATGGCAGTGTAATACCAGATCCCACAGGTGTGTGTCGCTTGCTTGGGGAGCACTCTCAGTAACATCAGTTTCTCAGCAGTGATGGCAGTGTAATACCAGATCCCACAGGTGTGTGTCGCTTGCTTGGGGAGCACTCTCTGTAACATCAGTTTCTCAGCAGTGATGGCAGTGTAATACCAGATCCCACAGGTGTGTGTCGCTTGCTTGGGGAGCACTCTCTGTAACATCAGTTTCTCAGCAGTGATGGCAGTGTAATACCAGATCCCACAGGTATGTGTCGCTTGCTTGGGGAGCACTCTCTGTAACATCAGTTTCTCAACAGTGATGGCAGTGTAATACCAGATCCCACAGGTATGTGTCGCTTGCTTGGGGAGCACTCTCTGTAACATCAGTTTCTCAACAGTGATGGCAGTGTAATACCAGATCCCACAGGTGTGTGTCGCTTGCTTGGGGAGCACTCTCTGTAACATCAGTTTCTCAACAGTGATGGCAGTGTGTAATACCAGATCCCACAGGTATGTGTCGCTTACTTGGGGAGCACTCTCTGTAACATCAGTTTCTCAACAGTGATGGCAGTGTAATACCAGATCCCACAGGTGTGTGTCGCTTGCTTGGGGAGCACTCTCTGTAACATCAGTTTCTCAACAGTGATGGCACTGTAATACCAGATCCCACAGGTATGTGTCGCTTGCTTGGGGAGCACTCTCTGTAACATCAGTTTCTCAACAGTGATGGCAGTGAAATACCAGATCCCACAGGTATGTGTCGCTTGCTTGGGGAGCACTCTCTGTAACATCAGTTTCTCAACAGTGATGGCAGTGTAATACCAGATCCCACAGGTATGTGTCGCTTGCTTGGGGAGCACTCTTTGTAACATCAGTTTCTCAGCAGTGATGGCACTGTAATACCAGATCCCACAGGTATGTGTCGCTTGCTTGGGGAGCACTCTCTGTAACATCAGTTTCTCAACAGTGATGGCAGTGTAATACCAGATCCCACAGGTATGTGTCGCTTGCTTGGGGAGCACTCTCTGTAACATCAGTTTCTCAACAGTGATGGCAGTGTAATACCAGATCCCACAGGTATGTGTCGCTTACTTGGGGAGCACTCTCTGTAACATCAGTTTCTCCACAGTGATGGCAGTGTGTAATACCAGATCCCACAGGTGTGTGTCGCTTACTTGGGGAGCACTCTCTGTAACATCAGTTTCTCAGCAGTGATGGCAGTGTAATACCAGATCCCACAGGTGTGTGTCGCTTGCTTGGGGAGCACTCTCTGTAACATCAGTTTCTCAACAGTGATGGCAGTGTAATACCAGATCCCACAGGTATGTGTCGCTTACTTGGGGAGCACTCTCTGTAACATCAGTTTCTCAGCAGTGATAGCAGTGTAATACCAGATCCTACAGGTGTGTGTCGCTTGCTTGGGGAGCACTCTCTGTAACATCAGTTTCTCAGCAGTGATGGCAGTGTAATACCAGATCCCACAGGTGTGTGTCGCTTGCTTGGGGAGCACTCTCTGTAACATCAGTTTCTCAACAGTGATGGCAGTTTAATACCAGATCCCACAGGTATGTGTCGCTTGCTTGGGGAGCAATCTCTGTAACATCAGTTTCTCAACAGTAATGGCAGTGTAATACCAGATCCCACAGGTGTGTGTCGCTAGCTTGGGGAGCACTCTCTGTAATATCAGTTTCTCAACAGTGATGGCAGTGTAATACCAGATCCCACAGGTGTGTGTCGCTTGGCAGGGGAGCACTCTCTGTAACATCAGTTTCTCAACAGTGATGGCAGTGTAATACAGATCCCACAGGTGTGTAAACTGGGAGCTCTCTGCCAACATCAGTTTCTCAACAGTGATAGCGAGTGTAATACCAGATCCACAGGTATGTGTGGTTTGCTTAAGGAGCACTGTATCGGTTCTCACAGTGATGGCAGTGTAATGCAGATCCCACGGGTGTGTGGCCGGCATGGGAGGCACTCTCTGTAACATCAGACACTCAACAGTGATGGCAGTGTAATACCAGATCCCACAGGTGTGTGTGGCTTGGCAGGAGCACTCTCTGTAACATCAGTTTCTCAACAGTGATGGCAGTGTGGCACCAGATCCCCACAGGTATGTGTGTGGCTTGCTTGGGGGCACTCTCTGTAACATCAGTTTCTCAACTTGGTGATGGCAGTGTAATACCAGATCCCACAGGTATGTGTGGCTTTGGCAGGAGCACTCTCTGTAACATCAGTTTCTCAGCAGTGATGGCAGTGTAATACCAGATCCCACAGGTGTGTGTCGCTTGCTTGGGGAGCACTCTCTGTAACATCAGTTTCTCAGCAGTGATGGCACTGTAATACCAGATCCCACAGGTATGTGTCGCTTGCTTGGGGAGCACTCTCTGTAACATCAGTTTCTCAACAGTGATGGCAGTGTAATACCAGATCCCACAGGTGTGTGTCGCTTGCTTGGGGAGCACTCTCTGTAACATCAGTTTCTCAGCAGTGATGGCAGTGTAATACCAGATCCCACAGGTATGTGTCGCTTACTTGGGGAGCACTCTCTGTAACATCAGTTTCTCACAGTGATGGCAGTGTAATACCAGATCCCATAGGTGTGTGTCGCTTACTTGGGGAGCACTCTCTGTAACATCAGTTTCTCAACAGTGATGGCAGTGTAATACCATATCCCATAGGTGTGTGTCGCTTGCTTGGGGAGCACTCTCTGTAACATCAGTTTCTCACAGTGATGGCAGTGTAATACCAGATCCCACAGGTATGTGTCGCTTGCTTGGGGAGCACTCTCTGTAACATCAGTTTCTCAACAGTGATGGCAGTGTAATACCAGATCCCACAGGTATGTGTCGCTTACTTGGGGAGCACTCTCTGTAACATCAGTTTCTCAACAGTGATGGCAGTGTAATACCAGATCCCACAGGTGTGTGTCGCTTACTTGGGGAGCACTCTCTGTAACATCAGTTTCTCAACAGTGATGGCAGTGTGTAATACCAGATCCCACAGGTATGTGTCGCTTACTTGGGGAGCACTCTCTGTAACATCAGTTTCTCAACAGTGATGGCAGTGTAATACCAGATCCCACAGGTATGTGTCGCTTGCTTGGGGAGCACTCTCTGTAACATCAGTTTCTCAACAGTGATGGCAGTGTAATACCAGATCCCACAGGTGTGTGTCGCTTGCTTGGGGAGCACTCTCTGTAACATCAGTTTCTCAGCAGTGATGGCAGTGTAATACCAGATCCCACAGGTGTGTGTCGCTTACTTGGGGAGCACTCTCTGTAACATCAGTTTCTCAACAGTGATGGCAGTGTAATACCAGATTCCACAGGTGTGTGTCGCTTAATTGGGGAGCACTCTCTGTAACATCAGTTTCTCAACAGTGATGGCAGTGTAATACCAGATCCCACAGGTATGTGTCGCTTGCTAGGGGAGCACTCTCTGTAACATCAGTTTCTCAACAGTGATGGCAGTGTAATACCAGATCCCACAGGTATGTGTCGCTTGCTTGGGGAGCACTCTCTGTAACATCAGTTTCTCAACAGTGATTGCAGTGTAATACCAGATCCCACAGGTATGTGTCGCTTGCTTGGGGAGCACTCTCTGTAACATCAGTTTCTCAGCAGTGATGGCGGCTTGTAATACCAGACAGTGTAGTCATTCAAAGTTAGTGTTGCTACACAAAGAATAATATAAGAGTTAGAGGGAAAAGAAGAAGTTAATTTGTATCACCACAAATACATAATTCATCTGTAATGTAAACAATATGTCATTAAAAGAAGAATACTGACCCTCTGAAAATGTTTTTAACAACAGAGCAACTGACTGCCTGTTTGTTACAATGTTTAAATACTGGTGCTTAAAAAGGTAAGTTCTTGTATTGGGCAGTATCCCGTCATTAGCACAGCTCAAAGTGTTTACACTTTACTCCATCGCAGAATCTGTTCAGCCGAACTCCATCACGATTTCTCTGGGAAGCATCCAGCCACGCTGCAATTAATGTGCAAAGATTATTCGTACACAAACATCTACCACTGTATATAGCCAGGTACTCATTCATACAGCTGAGTGAACTGAAGCACAATGGAGTGGTCAAACTAGCTCATGGTTCGAAATGGAAGCACAGGATTCAGTTTCTTTTTTGAATGCAGGTTCTTTCAATTAAGAATCCGATGGTTTAGCCACTGTGCTCCACACTACTTGAAAGAACCACTGCTCCCTGTCTGTCAGTATTTGGTGGTGGGTACATCTACTTACTTACTTTTACCCGTCATCCCTCCTGGGACATAGGCCGTTGACAACAGCTCTCCAGAGTCCTCTGTCCTGGGCACTTCCCTCCAGCAGTTTCCAGGTGTAGCCCATCTGCCTGGTGTCTGTCTGGATGTCCCTTCACCAATGGTTCTTTGGCCGGCCTCTTTCAGTTTCCAGGTGTAGCCCATCTGCTTGGTGTCTGTCTGGATGTCCCTTCACCAATGGTTCTTTGGCCGGCCTCTTTCAGTTTCCAGGTGTAGCCCATCTGCCTGGTGTCTGCCTGGATGTCCCTTCACCAATGGTTCTTTGGCCGGCCTCTTTCAGTTTCCAGGTGTAGCCCATCTGCCTGGTGTCTGCCTGGATGTCCCTTCACCAATGGTTCTTCGGCCGGCCTCTTTCTGTTTCCAGGTGTAGCCCATCTGCCTGGTGTCTGTCTGGATGTCCCTTCACCAATGGTTCTTTGGCCGGCCTCTTTCTGTTTCCAGGTGTAGCCCATCTGCCTGGTGTCTGCCTGGATGTCCCTTCACCAATGGTTCTTCGGCCGGCCTCTTTCTGTTTCCAGGTGTAGCCCATCTGCCTGGTGTCTGTCTGGATGTCCCTTCACCAATGGTTCTTTGGCCGGCCTCTTTCTGTTTCCAGGTGTAGCCCATCTGCCTGGTGTCTGCCTGGATGTCCCTTCACCAATGGTTCTTTGGCCGGCCTCTTTCAGTTTCCAGGTGTAGCCCATCTGCCTGGTGTCTGCCTGGATGTCCCTTCACCAATGGTTCTTTGGCCGGCCTCTTTCTGTTTCCAGGTGTAGCCCATCTGCCTGGTGTCTGTCTGGATGTCCCTTCACCAATGGTTCTTTGGCCGGCCTCTTTCAGTTTCCAGGTGTAGCCCATCTGCCTGGTGTCTGCCTGGATGTCCCTTCACCAATGGTTCTTTGGCCGGCCTCTTTCAGTTTCCAGGTGTAGCCCATCTGCCTGGTGTCTGCCTGGATGTCCCTTCACCAATGGTTCTTTGGCCGGCCTCTTTCTGTTGCCTTGGGGATTCCATGTTAGAGCTTGTCTGGTGATGTTTGACACTGGTTTCTTGAGCGTGTGGACAATCTGTCCCCATCTTCTTCTTCTGATCTCATCTTCAGCAGGCAGTTGGTGTGTCCTCCTCCACAAGTCAATGATGTTGATCGTGTCTGGCCAGTGGATCTGGAGGATTCTTCTTAAGCATTTGTTGATGAAGATCTGCGCTCTGTTGGTGGTGGTGTTGGTTGTCCTCCATGTCTCGGCTCCATACAGTAAGGCTGACTTCACATTGGAGTTAAACAGCCCGATCTTTCTGTGGCTGGTATATCTAGAATGATAAGTAAGAAATACAAAAGTAACCGTGGTGTTGTTGTGGTTGCGGTAGGTGGATCCGTTGGCCCAGCGACCACCAGGTGGCGATCAGAACCGCGACGTCCACCGCCCGCAGCCGAATGAACCTCTCAACTCACAGGAAGTGCACGCCAAACAGAACAACGACGTGCAACCAGAAGTCGTCATGCAGATCAAGAAACCAGGTAATCGATCGCACCAAGACTGGTTAAATGTGTCTTTCTGTGTAAATAAATATCAAATAGAAATATTTCTGTTTATTGACGAGATACTCTAGTTGAGTCAATCGTGATTTGATGTTTACCAAATGTTTCATTGAATTCTAACTGAAAATGGTGTAGGAATCATACAGAGGTTCATGATCAGTGTTGACTTGACGTAGTCTCAATACGACCCAAACATGTTTTAATTATAGTTGGATACAAAAGTACAGTTGAGTGAATTGTGTAACTTCAAGGTGCTTTCTCAATTACATTTTTAGTCCTTTGGCCGAAGGTCCAAGGGACTTTTGCCATCACTCTGCATCTGCCGTCCGCCATTAGCTGCCGTATCTCAGAAAACGTTCAGCAACTTTTTCTCTGCATACACATCTTAGGGCACTGCCACTATGCACGAGAAATCTGTATTTGATTGAATCATTCTAAGGGCTCCCTTTTTTAAGAACTCCAAAACTGGTAAAAATGTAACATTTTGCATATTTTTTCAAAAACTTTTTCTCTAATTTTGCATATACATTTCATGTGGTAGTGCCACTGTACACAAGAAATCTGTATTTGATTGAATCATTCTAAGGGCACCTAATGACCCCTAAAAAGGACCCCAAAACTGGTAAATTTTCACATTTTGCCTATTTTTTGTAAAAACTCTTAAGTAACTCTTTCTCTAATTTTGCATAGACATTTCATATGGTAGTGCCACTATACACAAGAAATCTGTATTTGATTATTAAATCATTCTAAGGGCTCCAAATGTCCCCTAAAATGCTAAATTTGTTAACTAAATGGTCTACTGTAGCAGCAGATCTAGCAGGCTTCCAGTCCTTTGATTACTGAACATTCTTCAGGATAGTTCGTTTTCAAATTAGAAACTTTCATTTTTCATATCCAAGAATCATGTTAAATTACCTGGTAGAGGCTTTCGTTGACGTGTCACGCCGACTTCATCAGTACCTATGATGCTGAATGACGTCTGAACTGCCTCACGTGTACGATGACGTCATTCAGCGTCATAGGTACTGATGAAGTCGGCGTGACACGTCAACGAAAGCCTCTACCAGGTAATTTAACATGATTCTTGGATATGAAAAATGAAAGTTTCTAATTTTCCAGTCCTGTTGTTCAACTAATCCCTTTTCCCACAACATCTGTCACATCTCACTGTGGATGACTGGTTAAAGTGTGACTAATCTGTAATTGGTCACTGGCAGAGGCTTGGGTCAACACACTGCTGTACCAGAAACAGAACATTATTCCCCTTCCCAAAACATTTGTCACATGTGGAGTCTGTGTCTTGTATGGATATATATTTTATGCAGAAAGTTAATTGAAATTAGTTATTCTTAGGCCACAAGAGATCCCGGTTTCTCATCAATGCATGTATTTAAAAATATGTGCCACAACATTTTATTTTCTATTATAATTATTCCTCTAAATGCAAGACATGGTGCAATAAGTGAACAGTAAACCTGTAAACATTTTACTTCCATCATAACCCTTAATGATCTGTAACTATGATTCACAAAAAAAAACATCATTAATAATTACCTACAGGGTTGTTTGATTTGATTTATGCCGGGCAGAAACTGTTTCTGCCCGGCAGAAACGGCAACAATAGGAAATACATGCCATTGATAGGCAAACGTGTTCTTTTTACAGAAAACGTTAGTTTCTTTCAGTACCTGTCTACGTTTGATAACCATTTGTCCGCCCTGCTCACAATAAACATCACATGAATTATAAAAGGAAGATCACTGCCACTTAACTTGTGGATTATTATTATTATTATAAAACTGCTCTGCTACTGCTTGGTGGACAGTTAATTAGTGGATCAAGTTCAAATACATCAGCACGTTTTTCACACCTGCATGGTAGTTTAGGCTCAGTAGTGTGCTGGCAGCTACTAAACCTATAGGCTTGTGTGAAAAGGATAGTTGGCAGAAGAACTAACTTCAAAGCATGATTGCACATAATGCCTTCTACCCTCTTCCATGCTGCTGCTCCTGCTTGCACCCTCCTCTGTATTTCTTTACTACTCCTTCCATCCTCACACATTGTACCGCCCAGGTATACAAAGCTGTTCACTTGTTTAATGGTCTTTCCGTCAACAACTACGTGCAGATCTACCTCCTGTTCACCTATCCACATTATTTCAGCCGTGTTTTCTGAAGGTGTCACTCCATTCTTGTAAAGCTTTATGTAGTTCCTCTTTGTTATCAGCCACCACTGCTAGGTCGTCTGCATACAGTATCTTCTTAAGTTCTTCCTGCTCCGATATCTTTCCACTGATCAGGTTCATCACCATAATGAAAAGCAGGGGACTCAAGGCACTTCCCTGTCTGAGTCCTACTTCCACTCCAAATTGTTGTCTCCTTGTACATTTCCTCCACCATTCTGGCTTCTGCTTCTCCAACCTCCATCCATCTCATGACTGCAAATGCGAGTTCTCTCGGCACGGTGTCAAATGCCTTTTCCAGATCTACAAAACCGAACGTTACATCCTTTTTAAATTCTCTCATCTTCTCGATAATTTGTCTGATGGCAAACAATCCATCATCTGTTCCTCTCCCTTTCCTAAACATCAGCTGATTCTCTCCAATTTTGCTCCACTGAAAGCCTCACCCTAGCATCCAGTATCCTTTCCAACAATTTCAGGGCTTGACTCAGTAATGTGATGCCTCTGTATCTCCCTGGGTCATGGATGTCCCCTTTCCCCTTCCATATTGGCACAATCACTCCTCTTCGCCACTCTGCTGGTATTTCTCCTGCTGTGAAGCACACATTAAACAGCCTCGTCAGCCAATGATTCCAACTAGTCTGTTTGCTTTCACCATTTCCACTGAGAGTTCATCCACTCCTACATCCTTTCCAGTTTTCATCTTCTTTACTGCTTTCTCCAGCTCTTCTTCTGTTATTGTCCTCACCTCCAGCTCTCTCCTTACGGTATGAGGTATCTCTATCTCATATTCTTCCTCCGGATTTAGTAGTTTCTTGAAGTACTCCTCCCAAACACCCAGCACTTGTTTTGCTCTAGTGACCAGTGTCCGTCGCTTCTCTTCATTGCTGATGTTCGTATAGTCTCTTTGCTGTCTCCATCTCTATCCCTGGCAAGTTTGAAGATCAGTTTTTCTCTCAATCTTCTTCAATCTTATCACACAATTCCTGCTGTTTATCATCTCTTGCTTTAGCAATTGCCTTATTTGCTGCTGTCTTCTTCTCTCGGTACTTCTTCTCTCGGTACTTCTTCTCTCGGTACTTCTTCTCTCGGTACTTCTTCTCTCGGTACTTCTTCTCTCGGTACTTCTTCTCTCGGTACTTCTTCTCTCGGTACTTCTTCTCTCGGTACTTCTTCTCTCGGTACTTCTTCTCTAGGTACTTCTTCTCTCGGTACTTCTTCTCTCGGTACTTCTTCTCTCGGTACTTCTTCTCTCGGTACTTCTTCTCTCGGTACTTCTTCTCTCGGTACTTCTTCTCTCGGTACTTCTTCTCTCGGTAGTTCTTCTCTCGGTACTTCTACTTCAGCCTTGTCTTTTCTTCATCACTCGCTTCTTCCAAACACTTCAGTGCCTCCTTTTTTTCTCGTATTGCTTGTTCAACTTCCTGGTTCCACCACCACTGTTCTTTCTTCTTTCGGCTTTGTGTCGGCTTTCCTGATGTTCGGCCACATATCTCCTCAGCTGTTCTAACAAAGCCTTCCTTAAGTGCTTTCCACTCTGATTCCACATCCTCCCTTTGTTCTTGGAGTAGCCTGAACTTCCTCTCTACTTCGGTTTTGTATTGGGCCATCACCTCTCCTTCACATTTCCACCATTTTATTACCTGTCTTTGATTCTTCCTTCCCTGTTTGCCTCTTCTTCCTATCCACATTTCATAAACCACTGGTTTATGTTGGCTCGTTATGTGCTCTCCTGCCAGAACTTTGCAGTCCCTAACCTTGTTCAACTGGCTGCTTCTAACAATCAGCAGATTTATCTCTGTTCTGTTGTTTCCACTTCTGTATGTGATCTTGTGTGATTCCTTCTTCTGAAAGAAGGAGTTTACCACCACTAGCTGATTTCTCCCTAGCATCTCGACCAGATCTTGTCCCTCTCTGTTTCTCGTTCCATATCCGTACTTTCCTAAGGTCTCCTCACTGTTCTGTCTCTTTCCTACATGTGCATTTAAATCACCTGCCACAACCAGCATTGTCTCCGGCTCCACATGCCCAATAATTTCTTCCAGGTTGTTTCGGAATGCATCCTTGTCTTCTTGAGTTCTCCCTGTCTGCGGTGCTTAACATCCACACTGCAATTATCCTGCCTTCCCATTGTTCCACCCTGATGACTTCCTTGCTGTATTCCTCCTTCATAATCACTCCCACTCCATTCGTCCTTCCATCTCCCCTGCATGCAGTATCTTAAACCCATCTCCCTGGTCCACTGCCCGGTCCCCTTTCCACTTGGTTTCTTGTACCCCCATCACTGACAGTTGCCGCCTCTTCATTAGCTCCACCACCTCCACTCGTTTCCCCATCATTGTTCCCACATTGAGAGTGGCAAACTGGACTTCGCATGAGAGTCGATGCCGGCTGTTCGACTCTCCAGGTCTTCGCTGATTTCTTGCTGGTGCCTGAGTCCCAGCACGTCGGTTCCCCCGCACGCAGTAGCCAATCTCGTAATTACTAAGTGACATAGCATATAATTGAGGTCATTTATTCGAACCACATGGCGCTGCCCATGCTGACCCATGTGGTGGGTTTGTCTTCCAGGTTTCCCTTCCCATAGGTCAATGTCTTCCATGACTAGTGGACTTGATCTGCCCATGGTTTGAAGTCAGAGTTTTCCTTCTCCTAGACCCACTGCCTGTCAAGGCTAATGAGTTGGGTCTACCCAGGTTTTAAATCAAAGTTGTCCCTCTCCTAGATCCCTAGCATGTTAGCCTGGGGCCGTAAGGTGCCCAGTTACCGCAGTGTACCACAAGGAGATCATGCTAGAGTCTTGTCTATGGAGAGGCTATGTACCAGCAGGGGAGGCTTGCACACTCGTGTCCCTTTTCACCCCAGTGAAGGGGCTAGCTGGCGGTCGCAACTGAAAGTGAGAGCAAGAAGAGCATGCACTACAAGCTACTCACTACACCGCGACACTAGACGCGTTCCACAGACCTGTGCTTGCACCACACCGTCCCAGTGTCTGCTGCTATGTTTATATAATAATTATATAGGCTTAATGATCCCAATACACCAATCTGTTGGCACATTGTCAGATAATGGAACTAGGTTAAACATCTTAACAATAACTATAATTAGTTCTGTGGAGCTGTTTTTTTCAGTGAACAGTAAACATGTAAACATTTTACTTCCATCATAACCCTTAATGATCTGTAACTATGATTCACCAAAAAACATTTCATTAATAATTGCCTACAGGGTTGTTTGATTTATGCTGGGCAGAAACTGTTTCTGCCAGCAGAAACAGCAACAATAGGAAATACATGCCATTGATAGGCAAACGTGTTCTTTTTATAGAAAATGTCAGTTTCTTTCTGTACCTGTCTACGTATGATAACCATTTGTCCGCCATGCTCACAATAAATATCACATGAAAGATAAAAGGAAGATCACTGATCAAATATTATTATAAAATGCTCTGCTACTGCTTGGTGGACATTAAGCTGCAACTGTCTTTGAGTTTGTTTACATTTTGACAAACTACTATTATATAGCACTAATTTTTGAATGAATCACATTTTGAGAATGCATGTCATTGTTTGCGGTGTAACTTTTGTATGCTTCATTTTCTGCTGCTACAAGTTGCATTCATCTGAAAGATTATTCAATTACCTATCCAATGATAATACACATGTTGTGGTGTTGGAAATATATAGCTTTGGTATATTGTACATGAGGGTTGTGATAGGAAACTATTGGACATTGCGACAGTCCAGAAAGATGTGTCACTCAATATATGAAGTGTGACTTTCAGATACTTCATTTTGTAGTGCTATGGATTATATATATTTATGTGAAATATATCATTATGTCATTAAAATATTTCAGAACAGGCTAACGCTAAGCTGCAACTGTCTTTGAGTTTGTTTACATTTTGACAAACTACTATTATATAGCACTAATTTTTGAATTGGCACGACCTATGCTAATATATCCCACAAAATTACTTCTACAGGAAACAATGTTGGTGTAAATTATCATCCCATTATTCTTACTGACAAAGACCTGTAAGTTAGGTGAGTAACACCTTCGAAGGTCTGACAGCAGGACACAGCCTTTGGTGAAGTCGAGACAAAAGTTTGACAAAGGCTTCCAAGTTCAAACGGTCTATCACCATCCAGCTGACCCATTTTTTATTTTCTTTAGACTACCTTTTGCTCTCAAATAATCTGTCCTCTTAATTTTATACATAAAGACATAACTTTATACATTTTTGTAGCAGCACATTTGTACTTCCAGTGTATCATATATTTATAACTTGTAGTGTATTACACCCAGCTGTGGAGCTAAGATTCTCTGCCTGCTATTGTTTGATGGAAACTGACTAATCTGTAATTGGTTACTGGCAGTAGCTTGTGTCAACAGACAGTATTAAGCCACTAGACCCCTGTTAAACTGGACAGTTGCCTGTAGGTTTTAAACTCTGTCAAACAGTGAGTCTACCTTTTGCTCTCAAATAATCTGTCCTCTTAGTTTTACACATAAAGACATAATCTGGCATAACTTGATAAGTCTTTGTAGCAGCACATTTGTACTTCCAGTGTGTCATTGCAACATAACATACATATTACATACTGTGTGCCACATTTGAATGTTTTGCATGTACTATTTCCATGCAATCCATTTGCATATATAATATAAAACTTCAACAGCCGTTTTCTTCATTTTCACTTTTTGACCCCTACCATGTTCAATGCTCCATAACTTCGCCAATTTTTGTAGCAGTCATAATTTTTGAAACCGTGTAAAGCACACTACCAAACCTTTACAAGGATGTAAGAAAATGTTACAATTTTTCCGACTTATCACTCATTTGGTCAGCCGGGGTCACATATAGACGTATTAGTACAAAGGACTTCAGGGCCAGTTGGCCCATTTTTTACTTGTCATTTTAAAAATTTGTTTTGTGAAAAACAAACTTACATAGTTATGGTATAAGGTGCTATGCATTAGTAACGTGTTTGTATTGCGCACTATGTACATGTCACATGCATTGCATTCATTCTTAAACCACATGTGTATGGCATACACATCCGTATTCTGTTCTTAATCTCGGATTTAGGTGGTTTTCCCCCCTTTTTCTTGCAATTTACACAATTGTGAAACTTTGCTCACATACGTGATAGACAATGTTGTGACTTCCCCCTTTCTAGGTGGGTTTCTCTGAGTTTCTTGTAAACCCAGAAACTGTGTGATCAACTTTGCAGGTGAGAATTTACCCCATGACCAGCATGACAACAATGCAGACGGCGCAAATAAAGACGGAGTTGGCAACGGCAATGTGCTGCAACGAGAACAGGTGGCGCCACCTCACATACAGGTAACGTTGCTCTGTTCTCTATCGTTGCTTGCCCCGTGGTAGGGAAGGAAAGATAGACAGACAGAGAGAGACAGAGAGAGAATCAAGTGCACAGCCTCTGTCCACCTGACAGTAGAGAGTGTTTGTAAACACCCTGATCTTGATTGCCATATCGATTGCACCATGCGATCAGTTCGATTGACAACTGATCACGTGGTGCTATATTTGGAAAGGGTGTCAGGTTTAAGGCAGCTACAAACATTTTCCATTGTCGAAAAAAACTTGTCATGCAATTGGAATTTAATTGTGGTTGTGCACGTACATTTATCGCTTGCATTCATAGGCAAAAATTTCAGAAGTTCTTTCCTTTGTGCCAGGCTATAGACCAGGGTGGCATAAACCAGCCAAACCCACTGGACCATGCCGGCATTGGACTGGACCATCAGGTGAAAGCCCCGGAGGCTGATGCACAAGACAAAGGGATGCAGCCCGCTGACAGGGTGAAGCGAGATGACGATGGCAGGAAGGGAGAGGATGATGACGATGACGATAACAGAGGGGATGATGACAATCCTGATCCAGTGCGGGACCTGCAAGACGACATGAAGGGAGACCTCAAGGACGACATCCAGAACTCAGAGGACCAGAACCCGGTAAGACAGCAACAAAACACAGCCTACAGTAGGTCAGTTACAGGCCCACATTAGCGACAGTAGGTCTGCAACAGGCATGCGATAGGCCCGCAATAGATCCCACAGCTGGTCCACAGCAAGTCAGCAGCAGCCTCAGCAGATATATTAACCATTTAACAGAACATGATTTTAAAAGATGAGGATCCGATCGGGTCACTTTGAAGCCAGGTGATTTCCTGGCGTTGACAAACATGTCTGCAATTGAGACACAGCAGTGAATGTTCCAGGTGAACGATCCACAAAATCAACAGCAGCAACAGCCGCCGCATCCACAGCTGCCAGAGCTGCCAGAGCTGCCAGAGCTGCCACGCGGAAACAATCTACATGGTATGTAGCTCTATGTTACCCGTGCCTGCTAGCATAGTTATATATGTGGCTGACTTCTGTATCTGGAAAAGATTTCACTTGGGCAGGATCGTGCACGCACATGTGCATTCAGAACGCACATGTATCTCCGAGTCATGGTGCATGTCTGTGCGTGCGTGCGTGCGTGCTTGCTTGTGTGTGCACATGTATCTCTGAGTCATGGTGCATGTCTGTGTGTGTGCATGCATGAGTGTGCACATGTATCTCTGAGTCATGGTGCATGTCTGTGTGCGTGCATGTGCATGTCTGCATGCCTGTGGTACATACATGTGTGTTTGTGCAGTGTGTAGATATGAGTGGAATGTTCTGCCTGAGTAGTTGATTATGTGCTGAAAGTAGATGTATATATTGAATGTGCATAGATAGTCACAATATTTACAGCATGTAACGGCTACTGGATGTGTGTATCATCAAACTTGTTTGTACCTGTGATTGAGTGGGTAAGTTTCTAGTAATATCTTTTTTAAGTTGTAAATCTATATTTTCAAGAAAGACCTCCCATCATTATTGTTA
The DNA here is from genome assembly GCA_020002185.1 of Paraescarpia echinospica. Lineage (NCBI taxonomy): Eukaryota > Metazoa > Annelida > Polychaeta > Sabellida > Siboglinidae > Paraescarpia > Paraescarpia echinospica. The sequence continues at coordinate 67,380,672 of CM034537.1, read as the reverse complement.
CTAGGAAAATGTACCAGATTGCAGCGGCCTCCAAAACTGGTCGTATTTGGTGTTTAACAAATATGAGGTACATTTTGTTACAATGCTGCTCATGTTTTGTGGGCGATTGTTGCAAGTTACTTAGAACATCCCAGTTGATGAGTGGATGGTGAGTGTAGATCATCCCAGTTGATGAGTGGATGGTGTGCGTAGATCATCCCAGTTGATCAGTGGATGGTGAGCATAGATCATCCCAGTTGATGAGTGGATGGTGAGCGTAGATCATCCCAGTTGATCAGTGGATGGTGAACGTAGATCATCCCAGTTGATGAGTGGATGGTGAGCATAGATCATCCCAGTTGATGAGTGGATGGTGAGCGTAGATCATCCCAGTTGATCAGTGGATGGTGAGCGTAGATCATCCCAGTTGATGAGTGGATGGTGAGCATAGATCATCCCAGTTGATGAGTGGATGGAGTGCGTAGATCATCCCAGTTGATGAGTGGATGGTGTGCGTAGATCATCCCAGTTGATGAGTGGATGGTGAGTGTAGATCATCCCAGTTGATCAGTGGATGGTGAGCGTAGATCATCCCAGTTGATCAGTGGATGGTGAGCATAGATCATCCCAGTTGATCAGTGGATGGTGTGCGTAGATCATCCCAGTTGATCAGTGGATGGTGTGCGTAGATCATCCCAGTTGATGAGTGGATGGTGTGCATAGATCATCCCAGTTGATCAGTGGATGGTGAGCGTAGATCATCCCAGTTGATCAGTGGATGGTGTGCGTAGATCGGAACAATTTCAAAAACATGGGTAACGTTGTGAACAATCGATTTAACAACCGTCCAATGTACAGTGTGAACCGTTACGTGGTAAGAACCCTTAACATCTGTCCAATGGTCAGTGTGAACCCTTAAATGGTAAGAACCCTTAACATCTGTCCAGCGGCCAGTGTGAACCCTTATGTGGTAAGAACCCTTAACATCTGTCCAATGGTCAGTGTGAACCCTTAAATGGTAAGAACCTTTAACATCTGTCCAACGGCCAGTGTGAACCCTTAAGTGGTAAGAACCCTTAATATCTGTCCAACGGTCAGTGTGAACCCTTAAGTGGTAAGGATCCGTAACATCTGTCCAACAGCCAGTATGAACCCTTAAGTGGTAACAACCCTTAACATCTGTCCAATGGCCAGTGTGAACCCTTAAGTGGTAACAACCCTTAACATCTGTCTAATGGCCAGTGTGAACCCTTAAATGGTAACAGCCCTTAACATCTGTCCAATGGCCAGTGTGAACCCTTAAGTGGTAAGAACTCTTAACCTACAGGGAATTTAAAATATAAGTTTTTCCAAGGGGTTGTAGTTGAACACCGTGAATGCTTGGCGCAATACATCTGGGAGAAAAACCTTGACAGACACATACAGACCCTAGCTCGATTATGGTTAGATTAAATGTAAACAAAGGTGTGTTTAAGCTTTTGCATTTTTTCTACGATTTGTTTAACTACTGAAAGTATCAGTTTGGTGATGTTTCTTTAATAATACTTATCATATGTTGAATTTAATTCCACAATTACTAATTTTGGAAAATCGTACACTGATATAAGTTTTTGAATAATATCATAGTGCTAATGAAAGTTTGTTAGTTACTTTGCGGGTTGCCAAGCTGACAGTGTTGTCCGGAATTGTTTCTGTGTGATTTAGTTATTTTGACAAGTTCTATTTGGTCCACTAGGCTGCTGGTAAAACTAACATTATGTGATCTTTTAACGAATTACAGTCCTGTGTATATGATCAAACATAATATCCTAAATTGAGTATTGGTGGTTGCCCCTTATAGGGAAACAGTGAGACTTCAGAAATGGTGAGCTATTGACATCCTGGTGAATATGATAAGGGGTTTTACTATTTGCTACAGCTGCTATGATGCTATCTACCAAAATCTTGTTGCAACGGAACAGCTAATGTGCTTTTTCACTGCTTTATAAATATTAAATTTATGTAGATTTAAGGAATAATACACCGTCCAGTAGGGGGATCCAATAACCTACTGCTACTTGCTAGGCTTAGATAGAATAGTTCTGAAGTACTACCTGCTGGCTTCATTCAGTTGCCAGACTGCTTTGAATAGCTTTGTCATCATGCTTGCACTATGGATGTTGGTGGGACAATTCACTGCAATGTTATTGTTGTTACCTTGTTGGTGTTGGATGGTTCTCTACAATCTTATTGTTGTTACCTAGTTGGTGTTGGATGGTTCTCTACAATGCTATTGTTGTTACCTTGTTGGTGTTGGATGGTTCTCTACAATCTTATTGTTGTTACCTTGTTGGTGTTGGATGGTTCTCTACAATCTTATTGTTGTTACCTTGTTGGTGTTGGATGGTTCTCTACAATGTTATTGTTGTTACCTTGTTGGTGTTGGATGGTTCTCTACAATGTTATTGTTGTTACCTTGTTGGTGTTGGATGGTTCTCTACAATGCTATTGTTGTTACCTTGTTGGTGTTGGATGGTTCTCTACAATGTTATTGTTGTTACCTTGTTGGTGTTGGATGGTTCTCTACAATGTTATTGTTGTTACCTTGTTGGTGTTGGATGGTTCTCTACAATGTTATTGTTGTTACCTTGTTGATGTTGGATGGTTCTCTACAATGTTATTGTTGTTACCTTGTTGGTGTTGGATGGTTCTCTACAATGTTATTGTTGTTACCTTGTTGGTGTTGGATGGTTCTCTACAATGTTATTGTTGTTACCTTGTTGGTGTTGGATGGTTCTCTACAATGTTATTGTTGTTACCTTGTTGATGTTGGATGGTTCTCTACAATGTTATTGTTGTTACCTTGTTGGTGTTGGATGGTTCTCTACAATGCTATTGTTGTTACCTTGTTGGTGTTGGATGGTTCTCTACAATGTTATTGTTGTTACCTTGTTGGTGTTGGATGGTTCTCTACAATGTTATTGTTGTTACCTTGTTGGTGTTGGATGGTTCTCTACAATGCTATTGTTGTTACCTTGTTGGTGTTGGATGGTTCTCTACAATGTTATTGTTGTTACCTTGTTGGTGTTGGATGGTTCTCTACAATGTTATTGTTGTTACCTTGTTGGTGTTGGATGGTTCTCTACAATGCTATTGTTGTTACCTTGTTGGTGTTGGATGGTTCTCTACAATGTTATTGTTGTTACCTTGTTGGTGTTGGATGGTTCTCTACAATGTTATTGTTGTTACCTTGTTGGTGTTGGATGGTTCTCTACAATGTTATTGTTGTTACCTTGTTGGTGTTGGATGGTTCTCTACAATGCTATTGTTGTTACCTTGTTGGTGTTGGATGGTTCTCTACAATGCTATTGTTGTTACCTTGTTGGTGTTGGATGGTTCTCTACAATGTTATTGTTGTTACCTTGTTGGTGTTGGATGGTTCTCTACAATGTTATTGTTGTTACCATGTTGGTGTTGGATGGTTCTCTACAATGCTATTGTTGTTACCTTGTTGGTGTTGGATGGTTCTCTACAATGTTATTGTTGTTACCTTGTTGGTGTTGGATGGTTCTCTACAATGCTATTGTTGTTACCTTGTTGGTGTTGGATGGTTCTCTACAATGTTATTGTTGTTACCTTGTTGGTGTTGGATGGTTCTCTACAATGCTATTGTTGTTACCTAGTTGGTGTTGGATGGTTCTCTACAATGCTATTGTTGTTACCTTGTTGGTGTTGGATGATTCTCTACAATGTTGCTGTTGTTACCATGTTGATGCATTGGAGGACTCAACAATATTGTTGTTGCCATGTTGGTGTTGGATGGTTCTCTACAATGTTACCATGTTGGTGTTGGATGGTTTTCTACAATGTTGTTGTTACCATGTTGGTGGACTCAACATTGTTGATGTCACCATGTTGGTGTTGTATATATATGACTATAGGACTCAATAATGTTGTTGTTACCATGTTATAATTTGCTTTGTGTACATGCCCCTTGATTCAGTTACTGTAAATTACTTATTAAGAAAGTGCTCAAATTCTGACAGAAGCCCTAACCGAAAACATAAATAACCACTGTACAACAGAAATAAATTGTGTTTTGGGGACTTTGTGAACTTATGCAACCACTGCTTACATAGAGGGTGATGAGATCACGTGATGATCAACTAGAGGGTGATGAGATCACGTGATGATCACCTAGAGGGTGATGATCACCTAGATGGTGATGAAATCATGTGATGATCACCTAGAGGGTGTTGAAATCACGTGATGATCACCTAGAGGGTGTTGAAATCACGTGATGGTCACCTAGAGGATGATGAAATCACGTGATGGTCACCTAGAGGGTGATGAAATCACGTGATGATCACCTAGAGGGTGATGAAATCACGTGATGATCACCTAGAGTGTGATGAAACCACGTGATGATTACCTAGGATAGAGGGTGATGAAACAATGTGATGATCACCTAGGCTAGGGGGTGATGAAACCACGTGATGATCACCTAGAGGGTGATGAAATCACGTGATGATCACCTAGAGGGTGCTCAAATCACGTGATTATCACATAGAGGGTGCTCAAATCACGTGATTATCACATAGAGGGTGATCAAATCACGTTATGATCACTTACCTAGAGGATGATCAAATCGAATCCATGATGTTTTGGTAAAGGACACTTTGGCCATGGACAGTTGGGCAACATGTATTTTGGTAACAGAACATTTCGGTAAGAGATATTTCGGTAATAAGTCATTTCGGTAAAACTATTGAAAATAATCATAATTATTTGGTCATTTTTAAAAGTGTCTTGTATAGATAATTATATACATTTTTGTAATACAGTAAAATTTTTTAATTTACTATTATTTATTATGCATATGGCATGTTATGTAAGATTTTTTGAACACATGATAAAGTATATCTGTGAAGTAATAAAATCTATCAATGAGTTAAAACCTGTTCAGTCTGCCATGTCAGTGGTGCTAATCAGTTAAACCATTTAGAAATTAGGCTGATCACTTTTCCAGACTTGGACTTGGCTTCCCACTTACCTAGAGGGTGATCAAATCATGTGATCATCACTTACCTAGAAGGTGATCAAATCATGTGATCATCACTTACCTAGAAGGTGATCAAATCATGTGATCATCACTTACCTAGAGGGTGATCAAATCATGTGATCATCACTTACCTAGAGGGTGATCAAATCATGTGATCATCACTTACCTAGAAGGTGATCAAATCATGTGATCATCACTTACCTAGAGGGTGATAAAATCACGTGATCATCACTTACCTAGAGGGTGATCAAATCATGTGATCATCACTTACCTAGAGGGTGATCAAATCACGTGATCACCGTCAGATGGTGGTGTTTTTAATGTGTTTTTGAAGCTAAATAAATTGGGGTCACTTAGTGATTTCAGTAGTAGCTCAACCACTACCAGTGACGTTGCATATTGAAATAACAAAATACCTACTCTCTTGTTGGTGATGAAATACGCTAACGTGAATGTTCTGTTTTGACAGACACCAAGGAAGATGATGCCGACATTGATAGGTACGAGGTTGATGACAACGACGACCACGGATTCGGTGACAACAAACCAAATGTGAACATCAAGAGATGAGGGTGGCACAAAACATCATTGGTGTGCAACGTCTGCTGACGTTAGCAGTCACATATAGGAATGCGAGTTAGTTGACGCTTTCGGACAGTGGCGGTTGTAGAATTTTGTCGGCGACAGAAATGACCCGCTGGACCAACAGTGACGTCCAGTGTGTTGTTTCTGTCTTGTGTCAGTGATCTGGCAGTCTTTGTGTAAGCATTCCAACTGACATTGTCGTGTCAAGAGTGGAGTGTCATTGTTGCCACTGTCATGTCTTGTGTCATCTGTCACGCTCACAACCGAGTTGTCATAGTCACGTCACTTCACGCGAACATTGCCACCTTACGTGAACACATTTCGACCTTCCTGGTGATGACAATGTAGACATTGTCAACAAATCTGTCTCGTCACAAGAAGGACACAAGACATGCTCCACCACATCCCGTGACACACTCGCCATGCGTGATTTAGGAGACCCAGAAAGGGTATCATCGGACCCTCAGTTGAACTTTCTGTACATACGGTGTATATATACTAATTTTATTAGTTCTAAGCATGTCTGGTCTGTGAATCTCAAGATGATATGTTGCTGATGCAGAGCCTTAATGCCATTCCAACGACAGTTACAATGTTGCACTGTTTAAGCAATTCAAGTCTTGTTGATCGTGTTTCTTTCAAAGATGTATAATGCAGTTGTACTGGCCATAGGCATTGTGAGGTATATATTGGTGTCGGCTGTTTATATATATATATACACATACTGTGATTTGTGCTGTGTAGGATTCAGCCAGGCTGGCTTTAAGGTAAAGATGAGAAAGTTTTAAATATAATATATATTATGCATTACCAAAACATTGCTGTAATACATACATAACTAGAAGCAGGCTTATTGTTAAATGTGTTCAAGTTGCATTCTAAGATTGTCCATCTTTTAAATACAAATTTTGAGTAGAGCAACATGCCCCATACACTGTCATTTTGAGTAGAGCAACATGCCCCATACACTGTCATTTTGAGTAGAGCAACATGCCCCATACACTGTCATTTTGAGTAGAGCAACATGCCCCATACACTGTCATTTTCTCAATGCCATATCAACTTTGTTTCATGTATTATGCAATTTTATGATAAAATGGCGCAAAATAAAAAAATTGATCTGCATGCAATCATTTATTATTCTACAGGTCAGACATGGGGACGGCAATTTTGCAAAAGCATAAATATCGAATAACATATCAAATTGAAATATAATATGGTAGCAAGTATGATCAACTTAGTAAATAGTGTTCATCTTGTACAGACACTTACTTGACAACAGTTAACAATGGTAGTTTAACTCATATTGCAACGTTAACAGGCACAAGGACATGAGACCGCTATCATTGTCGTGACAGCCCTGCCTCTTTTATATGGTGCAAAGCCAAGATTTTTGTTATAAAATGGCTGACAGAGACGCAATCTATTGCAAATTAATTTTTTTAGAAAATAGCTCACGTTCCTTTAACTCAGGTTTTTTGTAGGACTTTCTCAGTTCAGTTTTTAGAAAAGACATTGAATAACATGTTTTTAGTCGCTGTAACCCTAACTGTAGCCTTGACCATCTGCTAGAGTACAGGTCCTACGGGAATCAGTTTTGGAAGCATCTAACCCAAGAACGCACAGATACGTGGATCTGTGTTGCTAAGCCATGAGACTTGCCCATGAAATAAATACAGCCAGTTTCAGTGATCAATAAGATGATGCTCAGTGAATTCTTATTCCGAATGATATATTGCAAGTTCCGATTTTGAATGTGTCAAATATACATAACTGGCTTGCACCAAAAGAAACCATAAAAAGGTGATTTTGTTTCCTAGATTAGATGAAATGGAGGCTGCATGGTATATCTGTATTGACACTGTGAACATTTGATGTATCTCCGATATATAAATGCTCTCTTTTGATACTTAAAATGTTTTGTGCTTGGTGATTAGACAGTTTGCTTGTCAGAGATTGTCACTACACATGTAAAAGCTGAAGACATCAAGTTTTTATTAGAGGCCAAGTAATGTCTATTGATGCAAAATAAGCAAAAGCAAATTGACAACAATTGATGAGGTTCATAGCCGTGTGGCATCTTTACACCGTAGGGACATCACACCAATCCAGTTGTAACCAAATACATGGCAGATATAATCTAAATGCTAATTATTTTAACAATGTCAGTTGTGACGACAGTTCAAACTTTCAGGTACATATTGACAATGTGGAGTTGTGAGCATGTATGGTAGCTCAGTGAAATTGTGCACGCTTGGTTAGTACTTTAAGACTACAGTAAAAGTCAAGTGCAGGAGTTTGGACTTTTTTAGTGCAATGATCAACATCAAAGTTAGACATGTAGCTTTTGAAATAACATGCCGTTCAATCGAAAAATGCGTCAAAGAAATTGTCAAGATATTAATTTTAAATTGTATTATTCATACCAGTAGTAAATTATTTTTACTGCAGAAATGACTGAAAATTTATGCTTTCTCCCGTGGATGTATTTGTTCTCAGATCGGCCAAGTACATACGGCACGAACCATGGCTGCCAGTCACATTTCTTCTCTTTGATCACAGAACTACAGATTATTTCCTTTTACAAAACTCAGGCCAATACACCATACAAATAGACCAAGACACCCAAGATGTGTGCACCAGGTATAAGATGTTTTAAGCTAACATTTTGGCCTTCTTCTACCTCGACTATGTACTATACAATTAAAGCAATGCGAATTACAAACTTATGGCAATACATAGCAATGAACGCAAACAAACACTGCCACTGCTTGGCTATTTAAAGAGAACATGAAAGTATTGATCAGACTTTCCGTTCACTACACTGCTTGTATGTGGTCCTGCAGGTGACGTAAATAGTGATGCTTGAGCTCAACATTAGGACATGCTTGAGATACAGACTGCACTGCACCAGGAAATGAACACATCTACATTTGAAAATGAACACTTACATTTGATTGAACTGCTTTGGTTGTGCATAAACGTTTCTCATGAATTTGACACTTGGAACACAAAAATAATTGCTGGTTTCTCATCAGAATGCACATTAAAAAATAGGTGCTGCAAAACTTTTTTGTAATATAATCTAAATACATTTTCCGGCGCAATAAGTGAAAACTGCGGTTCATATCAGGCCAAAATGAACTATTTGTCTACAGGTTTGTCACTTGAAATATACTCGGCACGCATCCGACGTTGTTGATGGTTGAGAATAGCCCCTTTGATAATTGCTAATACATCAATCATTACGCTAAAAATAACTGCACTTTCATTTACCTTCAAACTAAGTTGTGATGATCAACCAGATATTATTGTTGTATAGCCTAAATTATATTTTCATGTAATACTAGTCACAAAACCATCACCAAAAGAAAGCGTTTTAAATAATAATTTGTTGGTGACACAACATTAGTCACATCTTCAATAAGGCCATTCACCCTTGTCAGTCGTATCTCTCACGAGGGGGGTTGCTTTGAGACATTTATATGACGTTGCTAACAACTCCACCAATGGCGCCACCAACAGCAGCAGTAGCCGCGGTAGCTGCAGTGCCAAGGCCTGCCGCACCGATGGACTGGAGCACCGCCACAGTAGTGCCAGCAGCAACACCTCCTCCGTTGGCGATCGCCGCCACCGACATCATGCCAGCTCCAAGACTGTTTGCTGCAAAACAAACGAATCAAGAGTTGTGGTCAAATATGTATTTGTATTCATTAATCATACGCTGATTCTGCTTATTTGTATTTTGAGTTTTTCCAGAAGCCCCTATTTGTAATTGTATTTGATGTTCATATGCTATGTATTTGACCATTTATGCGAAGAACAACAGCACATTGTATTTGGTGTAGTTCTATTTGATCTTGATTATGGTAACTCCATTATATCAATAGAGTAGGGGGAAAGTGCACTCCTTCAGCGTCAAAGGCAATTTGGTCTACTTGTTTTGCAGTATGGCAGAATCGGTTAAGACACATAACACTTATCTAAATAGTCATAGAATTACGTAACCGTGGTAACTACACAACAACAAACAAATACAATTTTAGTGAGTCTTACACATTTTGCAAATTTTATTTTTATTATAATGGTAGGCCTATGCCATTGTTTAGTGCTGTTTTTGTGAAAATCAAACGTGACCAAAATGGTTTGGCAACGTGACATCATTTGATTGGTAGAATGAACCAATAAATGTAAAATCTGCCGAGATAGGTAGGGGTGTGCTTTGCCCTGCGGCATGCGCTTTGCCGCACACTACTTTTTAAGACATTTACCTACGTAGCCTAGTTATTTTTTCTTGTTTCCTTTAGACATTTGCATAGAATCCCGGTCCAAACCAAATGTTATCAATTTTATCATGGTAAACATAAAAAATGGGCCAAGTGGCCCTGAAGTCCTTTGGACTAATACATCTATATGTGACCCCGGCTGACCAAATGAGTGATAAGTCGGAAAAATTGTAACATTGTTTTCTTACATCCTTGTAACGGTTTGGTAGGGTGCTTTACATGGTTTCAAAAAATATGACTGCTACAAAAATTGGCAAAGTTATGGAGCATTGAACATGGTAGGGATCAAAAAGTGAAAATGAAGAAAACGGCTGTTGAAGTTTTACATTATATATGCAAATGGATTGCATGGAAATATTACATGCACAACATTCAAATGTGGCACACAGTATGTAATATGTATGTTATGTTGCAATGATACAGTGGACGTACAAATGTGCTGCTACAAAGACTTATCAAGTTATGCCAGATTATGTCTTCATGTGTAAAACTAAGAGGACAGATTATTTGAGAGCAAAAGGTAAACTCATTGTTTGACACAGGTTAAAACCTACAGGCAACTGTCCAGTTTAACAGGGGTCTAGTGGCTTAATGCTGTCTGTTGACATAAGCTACTACCAGTGACCAATTACCCATTAGTCACAGTTTCCATCAAACAATAGCAGGCAGAGAATCTTAGCTCCACAGCTGGGTGTAATACACAACCAGAGCCACCACTGATTCATGGTCAAGTAGATTAGCTCAATGCACCAACTAAGACAATACACAACACTGTGAGTGACAGTGTCCAGAGTGAGGCCTAAGCAGTGTCCTCATTGCTGAATAGATCAATTAAACCTGCCAAGTGGGTGACATTCTGCACAAGTGTTCATTAATCCTTAGTGATTGTTCAGAACACCAGACTGACCACATACCTAAACAAAGCGAATGTAATAGGTGAAGAACAGGCAGTGTTCAAATAGGGGTATTGGTTGAATTGTATTTGTCTCGACGCAAAAGGCTTTATTGTGCCTTCATCGATTATAAGAAAGCATTTGATTTAGTAGACCGGTCCTCCCTGTGGTCTAAGATAATTTCATGTGGTATTAATGGTATTGTGTTGAAAGTTGTATACAACATGTACAAAAATGCTAAATCATGTATAAATGAGGGCCAGGCTGTGTCAGCCTTCTTCTCATGTGTAGAGGTATGGCAAGGAGAAAACTTGTGTCCTTTGTTATTTGCTATTTACCTGAATCATTTTGAACACTGTTAGTCACAATTATAACGGACTTGACATGGCAGCTGGTGAAATTTACAACAACCTTAGGGATGATGATGTAGAAAATGTATGTTCTACTATATGCTGATGACACTAGAATGATTCAATCAAATGCAGATTTCTTGCTTGTGTATAGCGGAACTATGTCAACTCTTCTAATGGTTGACATTTGGTTGTTTCAGGTGTCAACTATATTGTGAATCTGTAATTATTAGTCTATATTGATACAATTGATTTACACAGTACCATGTCTACACAAGGCATGGCAAGCGTAAACAGAACAGTAGAATGCATTTGATATCAATAAAGTGTAGGATATTTCACTCTATGGTTGTCCAGAATATGAATTGTCTATGTTTGTCACCTACAGGTTTCTACAGACAATACATCTTTAACCAATAGACACCACAGTCACACCATTTTATAATAATTAAATGAACATCAAAATAAACACAACTTGCAATTATAGAAAATCAATAGTTTTGAAGATAAAAAGTGTTAGGCAACTGTTCAGTCTAACAGGGGTCAAGTGTGTCTACTCTGCCTGGGCGCTATGACCAATTAAAGATTAGTCAAGGTCTCAATGGAACAGTAGCACTAGGCTGCAGAGATTAGTCATGGTGTTGACTTTGTGGCACATTAAACAAAATCTACTGTTGGGGGTGTCTACTCTGCCTGGGCTCTGTGACCAATTAAAGATTAGTCAAGGTCTCAATGGAACAGTAGCACTAGGCTGCAGAGATTAGTCATGGTGTTGACTTTGTGGCACATTAAACAAAATCTACTGTTGGGGGTGTCTACTATGCCTGGGCTCTGTGACCAATTAAAGATTAGTCAAGGTCTCAATGGAACAGTAGCACTAGGCTGCAGACATTAGTCATGGTGTTGACTTTGTGGCACATTAAACAAAATCTACTGTTGGGGGTGGTCTCGAGGTCCCTTCTCAAAACCACATCACTAGATAATGTAAAACTTTTGCACTTTGGGGGCCCCTTAGGTGCCCTTAGAATGATTCAATCAAATACAGATTTCTTGTATATAGTGGCAGCACACTAAGATACATATATGCAAAAATAGAAAAAAAGTTGCTGAACAGTTTTTGAAAAAATAGGCCAAATGTTACATTTTTACCAGTTTTGGGGTCCTTGGAGGCCCTAGGGAGCCCTTAAAATGATTCAATCAGATACAGATTTCTTGTGCATAGTGGCAGTGCCCTAAGATTTGTCTATGCAAAATTAGAGAAAAAGTTGCTGAACGGTTTCTGAGATACAGCAGCTAATGGCGGACGGCGGACGCAGAGTGATAGCAATAGTCCCTTGGACCTTCGGCCAAAGAACTAAAAATGTTGAAAAGACAACAGACCTGTAATTCCTGCAGCAGTGAAACCAACAGCACCCATAACGACTGGAAGGCCAACAACCGCCAATGTGCCACCAATTGCTATAGCGCCTATTGTTAGCAACAACTCACTCATGCTGGTTTCCTGCAACAGCAAGACCGAGTGAGGAATGTATTCAGAAAAAGGTGAGCATTACAAAGGTTTGCGCATTAGAAACATGCATGAATGCTAGTGCGTCCACACATGCACGCACATAAACATGTACAAATGCAGAAGCACACACACTCATGCACTCACACACACACACACACACACATTTTGATTAGTTGCTAGGCAACCGCCAACGTTATTTTCAAAACTATTCTGCTGTTGTTTCCTTTATTTGTTCATTGTCACGGCTTCATTCATTAAAATTATTTAATTTAACAATATCTTGATTATTTAACAAGATTGCCACCCAGAGAATTAACTCTAGTTGGCAGGTGGACAAGGAAGCCCTTTGGCTTATCGAGAGTCCAACCCTTTTATCTATGTGTATCCCGCCCGTCTGAGGTATGTGTCGATTTTATTTTTAAACATATTCACGCTACTAGCACCCACACAATCAGCAGATAATCTGTTCCATTCTTTTACAGTCCTTTGTGAAAATGAAAACTTTCTTATATCTAATCTACTCTGCTCCTTTGCTAATGTAACTTCATGTCCTCTAGTCCTTCTATCTTTCTTAATTGAAAAAAAAAATATTTCTATCAATATTTTCATAACCATTCAATATTTTAAACACTTCTATCTGATCTCCTCTCAATCTCCTGGTCTCTAGTGTTGTTAAACCGCATTTTTTTAGGCGTATTTCGTAACTAAGATCCCTCAGTTTTTGTATCATTTTAGTTGCTCTCCTCTGTACTCTTTCTAGCATATCTATGTCCTTCTTGCGGTATGGCCTCCACGCTTGTATACAATATTCTAAATGAGGCCTACATATTCGTTCCCATGTCCTGTGTGAAGGCATTTACATTTCCCAAAATTGAACAACATTTGCACTTTTCAGACCATTTGATCAACCTGTCAAGATCATCTTGTAAATGCTGTCTATCTCCATCACTTTTAATCCTTCTAAACACTTTTGTATCATCTGCAAATTTCAACACCTTGCTAGCTATATCTTCGTCCAAGTCGTTTATATATATTAAGAATAATATAGGTCCCAGTACTGATCCCTGTGGAACCCCACTCAAAACTGATTTCCAGTTTGAAGCCTCCCCAGGGGGTACACGACGTCCGCACGACGTCGATTATTGGTTGAATATACATCGCGACGTCGTACAACATATATACGTCTTTACAACATCGGTTCTTCGACGTTGTAAGGACGTCGAAACGCGACGTTATAACGACGTTGAAATAACATCGACAACCAAATCCGATGTCGCTACAACGTCAGGTAATCAACGTTTTAAGGACGTCAAAAACTTGACGTTGAAATTACGTTGACAACCAGATACGACGTCTTTACAACGTCGGGTAATCAACGTTGTGACGACGTCGAAACGCGACGTTATAACGACATTGAAATCACGTCGACAACCAAATCCGACGTATTTACAACGTCAGCTCATCGACGTTGTAAGGCAGTCGAAACACGAAGTTATTATATATCACGATGTTGAAATAACGTCGACAACCAAAACTGATGTCTTGACAACATATACTATAGGGTCATCAGCGTTGTAAGGACGTCGAAACTTGACGTTGTCACGATGTTGAAATAATGTCAACAATCAAATCCGACGTCTTTACAATGTCAACTCATCGATGTGGTAAGGAAGTCGAAACACGAAGTTATCACGACGTTGAAATAACGTCGACAACCAAAACTGATGTCTTGAAAACGTAAGGTCATCAGCGTTGTAAGGGCATCGAAACTTGACGTTATCACGACGTTGAAATGACGTCGACAACCAAATCTGTGTCTATGTATAACGTCGGGTCATCAATGCTGCGCGGGCGTCGTTTTGACGTCGGATGTAGTTAACAACTTTATAAGGACATGGACATCTGGTGCCACGACGTTTAAATCATGTCAGCAGCTAAAACCGAAGATTTTGTAAATGGGGAACATATGAACATATAGGCGGGCAACAGGAGGCAAAGTTGGCAGATGCCTCCTTAGCTGTAATTTCTCCAGCGGCAGACATATGGTTGCACCCCCCCCATTAAATATAAACATGAATGTTTGTATTTGTGGCGAGCGTCAATGGCGGGTGGAAATTACAATTTTATGAGACGATTAATGTGTATTTTTTTTCTACTGTAAAAGGTGTGTACAATTGGAGGGCAGACATATATGGTTTTCTGCCCCCGCTCCATGCAGTAATAGCTAGGCGGCGCAGCGACAAAAAATGTCCAACAGCACCCCCTCGATGTCATTTAAAGGCATTTAAATGCAAATGCAAGTGTTTTAGATTAGCCAAATGCAAGTATGCAATTTAAGTGTTTGAAACTATATTCAAATGCAAATGTTTCAAATTAGATGATTCAAATGCAATTGCAAATGTTTAGTTTTATTTATAGTTTCTAAACGGTCCCGCTTATTGTCTGGTCCCGCTTGAATTGGCGTGGGTGGCGTTTTCAAAGACAGCATTTATAAAATTTTCAGTACAATAACAATTGTCAAACTGTTTATACTTAATAATTGTGTCTTCCAGTAAATCACATGCATTTTATTGACATGGGGTAATCACGTGAATTAACGTGTTCGTTCACGTGTGGAACTTGGGAAACTGGTACGGTTCTAGCGGAATGAGTATCCATGTGAATTCAGGTGTGAACTGGGGACACTGGTACAGTTCTAGTGGAATGAGTATTCACATGAATTCACGTGTTCTTTCACATGTGGAACTGGGGCAACTGGTACGGTCGTAGTGGAAGGTGTATTCACATGATTTCAAGTGTTCATTCACATGTAGAACTGGGGACACTGGTACGGTTCTAGCGGAACGAGTAATCATGTGAATTAACGTGTTCATTCACGTGTCTAACTGGGGAAACTGGTAAGGTTATAGGGGAACGATTAATCACGTGAATTCACGTGAATTCACGTGTGTAACTGGGGACACTGGTGCGGTTCTAGCGGAATGAGTATTCACATGAATTCAGGGGTTTGTTCACGTGTGGAACTGTGGAAACTGGTATGGTTGTAGGAGAACGAGTATTCACGTGAATTCAGGTGTTCATTCACGTGTGGAACTGGGGAAACTGGTACGGTCATAATGGATGGTGTATTCACATGAATTCAAGTGTTCATTCACGTGTGGAACTGGGGACACTGCATGGTACGTACGGTGCTAGTGGATCGACTATTCACGTGAATTCACCTGTTCATTCAAATGTGGAACTGGGCAATTTCGTAACATTATGAATTACGTTTTATATGTACGTTCTATACACGGATTCTACAAACGTGTACCAATACGTAGCAACAACATAACAATATTGCGCTATCGCCACGTCCGCCAGTGACCATCCAGCTATGTGTCGATAATTACGTTTTATATACGTTGTACACATCCGCCATGGATTGGGTTCAAATTATGGACCACGGAATGCAATCTCGTCTGTTTTTTTGCAATTGGTACAATGTTAACAAAACTCACCCATGTATTGGTTTTAAACCCTAGCTATACCAAATGATAACAAAAGGTTCATTAGAAAGATATGCCCAATTGGCATCAACAACCCAAAAATTATGATCACCACAAATAAACTTTTCAAATTATAGATTTTTTCTCGAAAAACGGCAAATTGGTACTTGTTATCCAACGTGAAAAATTTAAACAACCAGATTTATATAAATTTGTCCAAAATATGATTTCCATGTACACGTCACCACTCTTAAGTGTATCCACCCTTTCTCCACAAAATGTTCCAAAATTATATATATTATATATACCCTGTATACTCTATATTAATTAATGTTATATTGTGTAGTAACATATGACAAGGCTGGGTCTGTCACAAGTCATCTGCACAATGTGACATCTTTCTACTCCATTAGCAAATAACAGAAAGGGCGGTCAGATAAGATTGCTCTCAAGGTGACGTACAAAGTTGACTGTTATACACAGTGGACACGGGCACATGTCACACACACATGGTAGTCATTTTAGAAGCTGTAGTTAAGTAGTGGTGGGATTATGAGAGTTAC
The DNA here is from genome assembly GCA_020002185.1 of Paraescarpia echinospica. Lineage (NCBI taxonomy): Eukaryota > Metazoa > Annelida > Polychaeta > Sabellida > Siboglinidae > Paraescarpia > Paraescarpia echinospica. The sequence continues at coordinate 67,363,977 of CM034537.1, read as the reverse complement.
CCATTGGCTAGTTTGAAATGGTCAGTGCTCATAGCTTTAGGCATGGATGTGAGGCTGAGCTGCTTGGGCAATGACTTCTGCCCCTGCTTACTAATGGTATTTTAATGACCCCTACATACTGCTGGATCAACAGGGAGAAGAGGATGGTTGATTGGCCACCCCTCAAAGATGCCACAAACATAAGATAAAGAGACTGGGCTACACCAACTGACCAGTGGTTGCAGTTCCCTTTGGTCAAATGCAAGATAACATCAGGTAACTGTGTGGCTCTAAGTTGTGACTATGTAGTTGCAAATGTGACAGTAATTTGAAACCTGTAGCCTAACTAAATTGCATTTCTCACAATGTGTGACCTGACATTTAATCGTTATAAATGACATACAAAACCTTGATTTTAAATAACATGTCGCTAACATATTTTGACATGTATTTATTCAAAGTTTATGTTATTAGAGTTAATTACATTTTTTAATCTGTGACAGTTACTTCTCTGGCAATACTATGTCATTATATATATCCTGGTGACTTTAGGCGTTTAAATGGTTTTTGGTATCCAAATCAAGTTGGTCTTTGCAAAATATAGATTTGTGAATGTTTTACTGTGCATTGGGATAAATTAATTCACAATTGTTTCGTTTCAGATAATAAAAAGGAGTGAGATCGATATGATTTCACCTTAACATCAGCGATGATGATGAGAAGAGGAAAACAAAGAGGAAGACATACACAGATTGTATGACTGGTATGTTTAAATTTATTATAGGTAGGTAGTATCGCGATCCCAGTGTACTTGTGTGGCGGTGGCCAGTGCAGACAACAAGCGTTCATTGGACTTCGTCCCAATAACGACTTAATCATATCGCTATACTATATTATCGTTTTCTGTATCGTCATCGCAAGTACTTCCTCTGTCAGTTAAATATCTCTTCGTTAATATGTATCTTTTTAAGTTATGCCAAAAGCTTAATGTTCCGAACTAACCTGTTCAAATTAACCTTATATAACAGATACCGCTGTGGCTAGCCCCGAATACGCCATGACACAACTGGGCATCACAAGACCGAAAAATGAACAACACCATTTGGTTAAAAACAAAACTAATAAATCGCTCATCTAAATTATTTGGCATATTTAGGCGAGCAGAGCAGTTTATCGCTCGCCTGATTTTTTTCTAATGTGAAGCACTGAATAGCAATACTTACTAAAAGAAGTAGTTTATTTATGTACATGTATAATGAGAGTTATACTTTTCCAGATTCTCTCGACGAGTCTAGCTCCGACCAGGAGGTCATTCTGAAGAGTACAAGGGAAAGTTGTAGTACGTACATAGAAGTACTTCTGTTCTCTCAAACATCTTGCGTTGAATGCTAAATGTCAGCACTGCAATTGGATTTCACATGTTATCATATTCATTCATAATCAGCTACATCAATAATTCAAAAGAATGCCTTTTTAGTAAACCCGTAAGTTTGTGTTTTTTATTTTTGTTTCATTCTTTGATATCTCTCAGGTAAGGTCTTCCTGCCGAAACCTCCTATGAAGCGGCTACCATCACATCTAACATAGTAAATGATAACACCTACCTAAGCCATACATCAGTGATCAGTGTAATTCTTTCTATTTTACATTTACCAATGATTGTTGGCTGGATTAATGGAGCATCAAGCATAATTTATTTATTTAGTGTGTCAAAAAATTTTCACAAAAACAAAGTTTCAGTATAGCTTGATAAACTATATCTAAATTCAGAATTAAGAGGATATATCACAGCTAGAATTATGGTTTTTGAGAAAAAATACGTAAAATGTGTTTCTTGCATATTTCAGTAGTTTTGTATGTTTCAGTAAAGATACCTTTTATAACAATTACACATCTCTAAAACACGTTTATTGATGGATGAGGTGTGGCTCTTACAAGCAATCAAAGCGATCATTCTCTGTTTGATTTGGATTACTGCGTACTCTTTAATAATCTCAACAATCTGTATAAAAACATTTTGGTTTTATGCTTTATCTTTGGTGTAATATCCCAAAATGTGTCTAAAATTGTTACATTCACAATTACATAGTTTGAAAATTCACGACAATCCAAGCCAGATTGCCATATCATTGGTACTTCCAAAGTTTACAATTTTCAGATGTGCTGTATTTTGGCAGCCGTTTTGCTTGTTACCATTGGAAAATCAGTCAGAAAAAATGCTTTTGCTTGTTACCATTGGAAAATCAGTCAGAAAAAATGTCAGTATATTTTTTTACTCAGTAAGACCTTCTCTACCATATGGGCACAACAAAATTACATTGATTATGCTTAAAGGGTGTAATATTCAAACGTACAAGATTTCAATCCTGTGGTGAATATTATGTTTCAGCAAGTGTCCTGAAGAACCAGGTCGGGACAGAGACAGAGGTCACTGCAGCCGTCTCTGCATGCCTTAAATATGCACCAGACCGGGCTGGAGGTGGTGGACGGAAGGCTCACAACTAGATAAAATTCCTGCTTGTGTAGTTGGTAGTGTTTTAATTTAATTTTAATAATTGTTTTATTTGTACAAAATAAAATGATGTGATTTGTACCACGAAATAATGAATATCTTTATTTTTAATTGTATAGATACGCTGACATAGTATTATTTTATTGCGCAATTAATGGAATTGCTTTTGGTCTGAATTATAGCTTATTCTTCTAATTCTTCTAATTATCTACGCCGTAAGGAGCCACTGTTGGCCATGGTTTACGACGGGGTGGGTGCGTATGGTGTTATTGAGTGTTTGAGCCGCAGCATAGGAGACTGAAATCGTTTATGGTCTCAGCCTGGACCTTATCCAAGAAATTGAAAGAAAAGTTATGGATATTTTTTGTTGTCCCAGTCATCACTAAACCTTAAAACATTTGAAAGTATATTTTTTTCACAATTATACCGTTATAAATTCAAACAAATAACAATACTCCCAAGATATTCCACAAATTTGTTTAGATAGTTTGTGACCTTTATTGACACCTAGTATAGAAAGCTGTCAGAATATGGTGACTACAGTATTTTTTATTAACTTTTTAGGTGAGGTGTCTCCCCTTCAGCTTAGGACCTGCATGTTCATCATAAGCTCCACATTGAGCCCAATTATGCATACTAGTTTGAAACATGGCAAAAACTACATTACAAGAAAAACGCTCCCCGAACTAGCCGTTGATACAACCTGGAAGGACACCGACACTCGACGTTGATACAACTTGTTTTCAACGTTGTTTCTACGTCGGTACCTGACGTCGGAACGACGTCGGGTATCGACGTTGTTTCGACGTCAGTACGGACGTCGGAACAACGTCGTCACCCGACGTCGGAACAACGTCGATACCCGACGTCGGAACAACGTCGTCACCCGACGTCGGAACAACGTCGTCACCCGACGTCGGAACAACGTCGATACCCGACGTTGATAAACTTTCAAATCCAATGTGTTTTCGACGTTGTTTCGACGTCGGTGCCTGACGTCGAAACAACGTCGTTACAATGTCAGTTTGCCCGCTGGGTCCCCATCAACAACTACCCGTTGTCTTCTGTCAATCAGCCATTTTTCTATCCAGTTAATTATACCATTTCCTATGCCATGGGCTTTTAGTTTAAGCAGTAATCTTTGATGTGGCACTTTGTCGAAAGCTTTTTGAAAATCTAAGTAGATGATACCTACTAGTGATCCATCACCTACCCACTTAGTGATATCTTCCAAAAAACATAACATATTTGTTAAGCATGACCTCGCTTTTAGAAACCCATGTTGAGATGGGTTTATCAAGTTATGTTTAACAAGAAAATCCACCATGTGATCTTTAATTAGTCTTCCCAATAATTTACAAATCACCGATGTTAAACTAACTGGTCTATAATTATTTGACTTGTTTCTCGAACCTTTTTTAAATAACGGTATAATGTTTGCTTCTTTCCATTCTAAAGGAACCACTCCCTCTTCTAATGACAAGTTGAAAACTGTTGCAAGCGGTATGCTAATTTGTTCTACAATTTCCAATAGTAGTTTGGGTGGAATACCATCCACTCCATGTGATTTATTATCCTTCATAGCCCTAATTTTCTTAGCTACCATTCTGGGGTTACAATTAACTGTCTTAAATAGTCTGATTCTGCCCCCTTGAACTCAGCCTCTGCCCTGGTACTGGCAGTGAACTAATCATCTTCTCTGGTAAACACTGAACTAAAATACTCATTCAGGTTTTCTGCCATTAAGAATCCTTCTGATATTATATTTAATTATTTAATAGATGCATGAAGGCGAACCGTTCAATTGCAATTAAACAAAAGACAATACAATACACTTACTTGGAGAAAAACGGCGGTTTCAGAACAGACAAGTCGATCACTTAGCATGCAAGCTAGTCCAAGTCAACAATGGCGCCGTTATGTGGCACTTCGCATGTGTTTGCTTTAAATAGGTATACTAGATCACGTGAACTTGGTTTCGTTTTCCCAGCAAGTGTAACGTGGCATAAAGTGAGTGTAGTTTCGTCTTTCCGGAAACCGTGATGTTGCTTTAAATAGTGTCAGGGCTGCCTACCATGCATTACGGATTTTCCGTAATCATTACGGACATTCCCCTCCGGTTACGACATTACATTTACGGAAACTGCCGCCATATTATGGAAATAAAAATATTCGACTGAGGAACATGATACACTTTAAAGGAAATAAAAACAAGGCATTAGCTAAAATCCGTTTTCCATGTGTACAGAAAGTTTAATATTGCATGTAACATTCGAGAACATTTAAAAAATACAGAAAAATACATTTGTAGCATAAATTCGATTTTAAACCCGTCTGTGTAGCGATTCCCGCGGAAAATAAAAATTTAATGAGCTAGGCGATCACGTGGTATCTTAACGTCACACATGACTCACACTCGCAGCAGGCCGACCCTTTCTATGCATTCAGAGCATGTTTACATGGATAATGTTGGGGTCGAAACGAGCGTCAGAATGAGTTGTTATGCAATAATCCGATATAATACAAACACTAGTCATCATAGAAAAACAAGCGGTTATCTTACGGTTCCACATGAATTCAATTTTATTCAAAACAATGAATGCAAATGAGCCTACAAATCGACTAGATTTCGCCGAGCTTGGCCCTGGGCTCGTTTTCAGAATAATTATATCGAATGCAACCAACGGGAGATAATGTACACCAATATACATACATAGCAAACATATATCGTATCCAGCTACAGAAAGTAACGTGTAAAATCTCATAATATCACTAGAATATCGATATATGAAGGAGGAGTTGTACAATTTATCATAACAACTGAAATCAGTCAATGAATTGCTGTCGCCTTAATAGCTCAGTTGGTAAACGCGTTGGTTCCTTTGCGTCTGTTTTACAATCGGGCGACGCAGGTTCAATCCTGACAGCATGCAAACTATTTATTTTCTTTACACTTTTGTTGTTGATGTTTTCACGAAGTAATATAAACCAAATCATTTAGTATACTATGATGCACTGTTTGTAAATATTTTTGTAGTAATTATTTATTCGCCACAAAAATGAAAATATGGTCATTATATACAACGATGTTTCTAAATTGTATTTATCCAGACAGATCACAATCTGTTTTCACATATATAATTACAATATTAGTATATTACTGTACAATATATTTACAATTAATAAATTAGATATCCATTACATTATATTTGTTTGAATAAATAAAATTTAGAAACATCGTTATATAATGACCATATTTTCATTTTTGTGGCAAATAAATAATTACTACAAAATAAAAATGATTTACAAACAGTGCATCATAGTATACTAAATGATTTGGTTTATATTACTTCGTGAAAACATCAACAACAAAAGTGTAAAGAAAATAAATAGTTTGCATGCTGTCAGGATTGAACCGGCGTCGCCCGATTGTAAAACAAATGACAAGTAACCAACGCGCCTACACACTGAGCTAGCGGGACCAGCGAAAACTCTCTCTGATTTAAGTTGTTATGGTAAATTGTACACAACTCCTTCATATATCGATATTCTAGTGATATTATGAGATTATACACGTTACTTTATGTAACTGGATACAATATATGTTTGCTATGTATGTTTATTGGTGTACATTATCTCCTGTTGGTTGCATTCGATATAATTATTCTGAAAACGAGCCCAAGCTCGGCGAAATCTAGTCGACATGTAGGCCCATTCGCATAGGTTGTTTTGAATAAAATTGGATTCATGTGGAACCGTAAGATAACTGCTTGTTCCTCTATGATGACTAGTGTTTGTATTACGTCGGAACATTGCACAATAACTCATTCTGACGCTCGTTTCGACCCAAAAGCTATACTTGTAAACATGCTCTGAATGCATGGAAAGGGTCGGCCTGATGCGAGTTTGAGTCATAAGTGACGTCACATCTCGGCATCCCGAAAAGCGCGCCAAAAATATGCATATTCGAAAATGTCCGGATGTACAGCATAAAACGTGGAATTTCTAATTCATTGAATTTTTTTGATTTTTTTTGCTTGGTGGACGTGGAAATAGATAGCAGGATGTAATATAACATAAATTCAAGCAATATATATTTTTATTCCCTTTAAAGAATTGCTAAATCTATAAATAATCCGGCGTGCTCCAGATGCCATGAAGAAACTGTCACCATTCACTTGTTACAATTGATCATGTTTAGTCCACTGCGAATTCTACGAAGTCAGTACAGTGACGTCATCCAATGTTGTATGCAATGTTACAACTTCGACTGCCAGCAGCCTGCTGATGACTGCCGTGGCACGTGGACATATTACCAGTACACCGTACGTCTGCAGCTGTCAGTCAACATCAATTACAGCGGGGAAAATATCAGTGTCATTAATGCGTCTCTACACATTAATAACATTTACATGTGTAGAATTATATTATGAAATAAATAAATTAAGATGACCTTAGATAGAACCATTACATTACGTTAAATAGTAATGGTTTTCTGAAAATTATCAATATACTTATAACATGTCTTAGACAAATATAAAATAAGAATTACAACTGTTGTAATTGCAATAGAAAACTATCATATTTTATTCAGGGCTTTTTATTTAAATACAATACTTTAACATTATCATTGACTGTTAGTAATAATTATGTTTCCTGCTGTGTGTTATACATTTGGAAGCTCGATGGATGATTATTGGCTATTCACTGTTGCTGTCTTTCCCACGTAAACACTTGGGCATGTCTGGCCATGCATGGACTTTGACAATGTAACTTATTGGATGTTACAAAACTAACATCTCTTTGGAGTGCAAACCGACAACCTTAACTGGTGACAGGAGTCACAGTGTGGCAATACAATGATGTTGAAACAAAGTATGTTTAGTATGTTTAGTAACTTCCTGGATTCCCAGGCACCACGAATGAACTGGGCGTGTCACTGTATTTACTTCTGAAGAGTTTGATTGGCAACCTTGTGGACCAGGGATCGCGGGTGCGGCAGCGGTGGGGTGAGGGGGGAGTCATTACGGAAATTGTTTTGTTAGGTAGGCAGCCCTGTAGTTTCGTTTTTCAGGAAAGTTTGACGCACTTGTGGGAGGCAGTTGCAGAGTAACTGGGAATGTACGCGTATATGGTGAAGGCTAGATTAGCGGCTTGGCGGACTTAATTAATATTCATGAAGTAATGACGCGTAACTTCGCACGTGCTTCGGCGGCGACGGAGTGGGAAAATATATAGCGCGCGATAGTGTAGTGGTTAGCACATCCGCCTGACATGCCGGCGCCCCGAGTTCAATACCCGGACCGGGCAGGTATATTATATTTGGTGTAAAAACCTGGCTCGCAACATTGGGGACTGTGTATCCCTTGTGACTCGGAGATCACGTTAATGTCGGTCTCGTCTCAATTTGGGATGTAAAAGAACCACTGAGGACGACAAGCACCCTGGCAATGACCATCCTCAGTGCCAGCATAGAAAGGTCGGCTTGGCGATAATGTTCTGAAAAAGGCTGGCTAGTTGAATGGTAACCACAATATATACATACTAGTCAGTATTAAATTAAACATGATTATGTGTGTGTGTGCACTGGAATGAAACATGATTATGTATGTGTGATGATTATTTTTTTTATAGTAAAACTGGGTTTGTCATTGAATTTGGACTTTCAGACGCAGAATACATATTTTTGGATTTGCGTGGAAAACCCGGTATATTAGCATTTTCCATTCCTGTGAAATTATGTCGTCATGCTGATGTTTCTGTGTATTATCATTGGGATTAACAAGGTTCCAAAGAATTTGTTATCCATCTGTTTGTTGTAATGGTTAGACCTACTGATATGTATTTAGGATGTAGGTCAAACACACATATATGATATGACTTTGTCTGCAAAAATATATACAATATAGGTAGTAACAAATATATAATTTCAGAAAATAGTTTTACAAATTGTACAGAGGTGTATGGTAGGAAGAAGGAGGTCAGTAATAACAATTTGTGGAAACTAGACATGGTATGTTGGATGACATGGTGATTTCAAAATGTGGGAGATAGAGATTCACACCCTTATCACACATCCTCATATCTTATAAAAGTACACATCTCACCGGTCGCAGGCTGATGCATTTGTCTGGGCGCATGTTGCAGCACAGCCGCTCTACATCAGTTGCTATTTCTCGGCAGTGGCAGCATGAGCACCAGCTCAGAGCGCCACCCCCCACTGGTCCTTGTTCAGTGCCTCTCATGACATCAAACACAAGGCCTGGCTCTCACAGCAGCACCATCTTCATTCAGTAGCAGCGCCTTTGCCTGCCCCTCATCAAGTTCGTTAATGTCAGCCTAGAAGGATTGCAAAAGGCAATATCATGTAACTAAATATTAACAATCCCTGCTTATTATTTGTAATTTCTGGAAAGCTCAAATTCTGCAATGTAGCTTGCTTTTGATAACACCAGGCAAATTATGTGTATGTATGTATGTATGTATGTGTGTATGCGTGCGTGTGCATGCATGCGTATGTGTGAATTACATTATGTATGGGTCGTGTCTAAATGAAATGTCTATTTTGCAGTGCATTTGGAATAATAAGTTGTAAATTATTATTTCTGTGTTTTTGATCAAAATTGGTTGATTATGTAATTTATTTTATAAAAAGCATAGTTCACAGTTTCAAACTTGGTACATCAGCATATTCAGTGACGTCATGTACCTGCACAGCATTTGAATAATAACATGAATATAAAATCTTTACCCTAAATATTTTGTCACTTGTATTTATAATTGTTATTAAAAATGTGCTGTGTGATAAAAATATCTACCTGCAGTTGCTCCTGTCTCTGATTGCGTAACCTCGCCATGCAAGTGCAGTCTGTCCTGTTCAGTGACAGTGATAGCTGCCTCGATTTTCTGCCACGCCCTCTCCCCACACCCCTTCCTCTTGCTGCACCCTGTCGTCTAATTACCCCTCTTCCTCTCACTCCACGTCTTTCTCCCACTGCAGGTGTTTCCCCGGAACCATTCAAACTCTGGGCAAACAGATAATGTGATGTGGTAAATAATTTGTGTATATATAACAATAACATTTATTACGTGTACTTAGTCACCATGCAATGATTGATAGTGCATGGCAATACTTTAGAAAACGTGCTTTTACTGTCGTAAACCTTGAAACATTACAGAAGAAAAGTAAATATATATATACTGTCTTATTTACTTTTATTTCATCACGGTTGTAAGCCAGCCAGTAAGGCCAGTAAAAATAAAGACGTCAAAGATCACCCCTACGTCGACCTGCACAATTTCCAACATAACCCCTCAACTAACGCGGCAAGAAATGTCCTAGTCACTGAAAAGCGCATCCCCAAACAAAATCAAACACTACGAGCGTGGGCTACAGCTGGTTGTTATATGCAATTATGATTCGCCAGTCGTAGGCCTATTCCGCAAAGCTACCGATTTCTAGAAAATGAGTACGTCGCATACGCGCGCACACTCATAATACGATATCATTTTAACCAATAGACAGTAGATACGAAACTAGTCATTCTGGTATTAAATGATAGTGTTAATTGTAGCACCATCGAGTTCGTGTTGATAATTTGATTGGGCGGTATACTCGATAATGACGGACAAAACTAAAGTGCTAATAAATAATAGACTTTCGTTAACGGACACGCGTTTGCTTAATAACATTAACAGTCATAGCAGTAATACGATCTCAAAAAAGTTCATTTCACAAATACAGTGACAAACGGAATATTTATGACATTTCATTGTTCAACTTACATCATGAATCATTGTTCTGCGCCGTGGAAGCCACGATGACAGCTTACTATTGACATCTGAAGCACGGCCCACGTCGGGTCACGACCTTCCGCGGAATTTTCCGAACTCGCAATTCGGGGATTTGAGTGACAGCGCGTTGATTCTCGTAAACATTGAACGGTTCAATCCAAAAGTTGATTTCTGCTTCATTAAAACATCTTTGGGCAGTAAGTACGCTATGATAGATATAATGTATACTGTATAACATGATTTTGCAATAAAAATAAAAAAGCCACGAAGTGCGACTGTCCCTTTAATAGAACGTTGCCGAGTGCTGGAAACAACTAGGAAACTAGGAAACACACACACACAGGAATAATAACCCCAGCCACTCAATGTAAGTCGTTCATGTGTCTCTATTCTGATGACACAAATCCATCAAGTACATTAATTTTTTTTAGCAATAACATGCATAGCTACTGAAATACTTTGGATGTTATAAACATATAAATAACGATACAGCTCAAGTAAATACACCAACTGAAAGTAATAGTTTTGTAAGAAATACACATTAATTTAAAAACAAACTTCAAACCTGAAACCGAAATGCAATAGGTTGATGTAGAGGACGCTAAATGTATGTCAGGTTAAATGATGAATAGGACATGAAGTGAGTTGAAATACAACAATATGTACTTAAGATTTATGTGGCAATTTATAAAACGTAAAGGTTACTTTTAAAAAGTTATAACTTCAAGTATCCTACATCATATTGAGTAATTGTGTTACCTGTGACTTGATGAGGCGATTTGTGATGAATCATCTCTACATATGTTCAGCTGCTGGCTTCACATTCGACAGTGGATTTCTTGCAAGAAGTGCTTCCACATTCTAAATTTGGAGAAAAAAACAGTTAAAACACACGTACATATATGCATATAGGACAGTTCTGGAAGGCAATAATTAAGCCTTATGGTGATATTTAAAAAATCAATACATGACAGGTTATTATTATGTTTAATTTGTGTGTGCGTGCGTGTGTGTGTGCGTGTGTGCGTGCGTGTGTGTGTGTGTCTTGCTTTAATTGTACTGTAAATCCAGTCGCTGTAAAATACTGCCACACCGACCCTTAATGCGAATGTCCGCATGTAGAAGTTTGTTGGGTAAAGACATATTTTGCCCTATTTTAAATATATTAATCTAATTGCGGTCTTCAAGCTTTATTATGAATATCTGCGATGGGATGGGTGTAAAATTATTAGATTGTTGTTCATCTGAGACATTTGAAAGAAGGATAAATGTGGAAATATTTATAAATGGTAGCCAACTAATGTGTTGTAAGTTGTATTCAGCACAAGTAATCTACAAACTGCCAAAACACAAATTTGGTGCTAAAATAATTGAGATTTGTTAAAAGTTAGTTAAAATATTTTAGCAAAAAATAATAAATGTGGATGTATAACATAATTGAATATAATCCTGCAAGAATGATGACATATTCGTTCACTCACGTACCAATTTGGCATGTTTACTGCTGAGCTGAACTCCACTGGGCTTTTGCTTACATGCCCATCCATGCAGACATTCTGAAATGTACACGTGAGTAGTATGCTCGCACATTTGGAGGGGTAGTTTGAGGAGTTTTAGCGATAATCGGGAGGTTTCGAAAGCCTCCCCCCTGAGTAGTCACGTGACCTGCGTGAGTAGTCACGTGACCTGCGCCACCTAGCGGAAAGAAGTGTACCTAAGTACCCGTAGCGCCACCTAGCGACTTGGACTTTAAAACATGTGATGTATGAAGAATTAGTACTAAGGGAATAACTATTAAAACTCACAGTTTGAAAGTTGATTAGGTTGTTAATGATAACGAGGAGTGTAGAGAGGTATTAGTTGTGTATGAATGTGCGTGTATGAAAGAACTAACGAAACACAAGAGTATACGAGTGCACACGTATTTTATTGACGAATGATACAAGCGTATAATATGAAACCGTGTTTTATTAAGCGAAGTACACGAACATCAAGACTTGTGGGTGAGTGAACACCATGACAGAGGTCGTGAGCTTAGGGGTCAATACGACCACGCCAGTGGCTCGTGGGATGACGATGATGGTACGACTTACGGGTGAGTGAACACCGCGTCAGAGGTCGTGAGCTTACGGGTGTGTGACCACCGCGCCATAGGCTCGAATCGTTAATGATGATGATGATGATGATGACATCGTTCGTTAATGAAACACGGTTATTGCAGTTGTTTAAGCCAATCGAATACGCGGCAATCGTTTGCTACCAGATCAGTGCCGAAACCTTTTACGAAATCCTTCATGACAAGTCCACGACATCGAAACATGAGATAAGCAACACAGTATCGTCCACAAACGTTAGACACGGGACTCTGCAGTCTCTTAGTATTATGAGTCCACGTTACACAATGTTTATTCAAGAAACGTCGAAACTCGACGTGTCGTGGCGGCAAGCCGTAAGAGCAGAAGTATTCACCGCAACCGTTGGCATCTACGTAGATAGCTATCCAATGTTCTCCGGGTTTACCCGTGTCGTGCGTGTTGCACACGAAGGCAACGGGGTAAGCGTCTATCTGGAGTTCGTTGAGTACGTCTTTGGGTACGATCCCACGCATGACGACACGGGCGTGCGTATCGCGGGTGAGTAGACGGACGAGCTGTATGGTTTCCATCAGTTGTCGTAGATGACGTTACGATTCCTGTCGATCTCCAGCACCTTCTCGAGCTCGGCGTAGGCGACGACGTTCACAGTGGTTGTCAGTGCGTCGCGGAAATGAATCTCGACGCGCAAGTTGCCCTTTTGTACCAGATGGAAGCAGCAGTCGTCGCACGCATCGGGGGTGAGGTCCACACCGAAGAAGGTGTAGCCGTGTCGGAAGTCGTAGCGAGTCAAGCCGTTCCCTTCGTCCTGCCACGCCTTACCCGTCGAGGTGAACAGGTTATGGTAGCATCTGACAAAGAGGTTGTTGTCGAAGTCGGGCTGGAAAGGTTTGGCGGGTATCTGTCGTCCGTCGACGTACACGGCGAAGAAGGTGATGTGGTTGTTTTTAGCGTGAAAGGGATTTTTGGCGTAGCATCCGTTGTAGGCGTCGTTATCGATGCAGCATATCACGAGACGTTTCGGAATAGTACCAAGAAAGAGGTTCTCGCGCGTGTACGAATGGGTACCTGTGGGAATAGAGTAGACCTTGCATTCGACAGGTCGCAGCGGATACTTGGCGGTGGCCTTTTCGAGGGCTTTGATGTGTGCCATCTGCACACTCGGGTTCAGGGTGACTTTCTTGACGAACAGTGTAGCGTTGACGATCTGTATCTTGTAGGCGGGATTGGCTCCACCAGCAATGAGAGCGAACGCATCCTTGCTGCGTACGAAACGCATCTTGAGTTCGACACCGTTGATGAGGAGTTTATCCTGAAGCAAGAGGTCGACGTGGACACGACCTATCATGTCGACCACACGACTCTGGGCGATCATGTGACGTCTGGCAACGAACCCCGCATTGGCTGTCGGATCGGCACCATCAATGACGACGGCGTCCATACGACCGGCCGTGTCCTTGTACCACATCTGACTCGTCAGTTGCGTCTCCTTGGCATCGTCACCGTAACTGAGCAGCGTCTCTATGTAGGCCCGGTATGGATACGTGTTGGTCGAGGGAGTCACGAGCGTTCCGTTCAGGTAGAAATCGACCTGACCGAACAGCGAATGGAGCCAGTTATTCACGGGAGCGACGGGGTCGGCGGGGTCGAGGTCACTTCCGTCGGCACGCGTCACCTTCGCCCGAACGTGTAGTTTCGTGTCGGCGAGATCCAAGTAATCGTCTCCCGAACCGGGTACGACGAATTCGATCGGTCCACCCGAGTCGAGAGAGGACACCGGCTGGTGATGGACCGTGTGACTGTCGATGATGGCGGTCTGAGTCAGAGGTACGGTGAAGAGATCGAGTTCGCTCTTGAGTCCCTCACACGATAGTTTATGAACGAACGCCATCGTCGAATATATCGGGTTCACGACGTACCTTCGGTTTCTGCTGTTTCCTCCGACGTCTCGCTGGTGTACTGACTCGTTTCGCAGGGTGTGTGCGTCTTATACGCTTACGGGGTCGCACGCCAGGGGTCAAGAGATCACTCATCATATCTCTACCGGCAGTGGTGACGCGACGTTTGGCGGCCGTTCTGATGTTCTGTCCCGACAGGACGTCGTCGGCTATGTGTGCGCCGGTCGACAGAGCTCTCTTTCCCAACGCCACGGCTCCTCTCTTGACGAGTGGCATGACGCTACGCAGTAGACTTCCGAATAGACTTCCCAGACCGTGTCCCCGTTGGTGTCGGGCACCCACGAAATAAGGAATCGCACCTCCCGCTTGACGTTCGTAGTAGTCGGTGTAATTCATCTCTCTAGAACAGTGCCGTCCGTTGCCGTTGGAAATGAAGTGTCACCGTCACCTTACCAACCTCGAATGGCACGCGATTTCCGGTGTCGTCTCTTATATCTATCTCGATCGTGCCGAATTCTTTGTAGAGCACGGGTACGTAGTGAATCTTATCGAAGGTCTTCGATACGATGTCGCCATGGCGACCGCTCACCGGGATGATGCGCAGCAGCGGCACGAGACTGTCACCGACAACTCGTGGTTCCACGACATCCGTGTAGATGTAGAGTGAGTCGAGTCCTCGTTCCATGGTGATCACGGTGTCGGCTTCCGTGATCAATACCTTGAACTCGGGTGCATTGGGATCCTTCGGGAGATAGTCCAGCGTAGTGGTACGAAAGCCGAGAACGGCAGTCAGTATAGCAGCACGGAAGACGATATTCGGTGCCATGTGCACCGATACCTTATGCGTAATGATGTTGTAGCTCAGTTTCACTCGTCCCTCTCCCACCACACGACGTAGAGAGGCGTTAATGGAGAGGATCAGTGACCACGGATCTTTATAGTATCCGGTTCCGATTCGGACAGTCTTCGTGTGCAGGGACCGTGGGTGCTCGTCGTCTATCGGTAGTGTCACAGCGAACCCCGCGTCATCGTCTACGATGTTGTACCAACTGTGTGGATACTGTACCTCCACCAGACCGCATTCCCATTGTCCCCGTAGTAGGATACGTTTCGGTAGTGTCGTGATGTAGTGGGTCAGCGTGTTGGTGGGGTGCGTGTGCATGGAAGCATTGCTGGGCAACGTGAGATAGAAATCACTCGGTTCCATGTTGTTGTTGTTTCAACGTCGGACTGGGTAGCAGGTAACCCAACGAACTGCTCAACAGGGCCGTCCACAGAGTCGGATCGTGGTGACCAAACGTCAGGTTGTAGATGCTGACCAAGATGACCGTGTACAAGACGACGATCTGACACAGAAAGACGATCTCCTCTTTGGGACACGCTGTACCGAATATGTGCCACGGAGTCCTCTCTTTCTGTAGTGGGGGTGGCGGTAGAGTGTCGACGACGTCTTCTTCTTCTTCTTCTTCTTCTTCTTCTTCGTTACTAACGGTGATGCGTGATGTTGACTCGTCTGCCATACGTGGACGACTGACATCGTAACAGACGCACAATTAGTCTTTATAGTCCGACGAGACCCTTGGCATCGATCCAGCTGTTGAACTTCGAAGGATATCCGACCCATTTCACCAACACCTCCCGTCGACTGCCTACCTTGCGGCGCTGTACTATCGATTCCACACGGTACAGTTTATCGTCCGGAACCGTCACCTTCTGCATCTCCGGTTCGTAGAAGGTACCGTCCAGTATCTCGCCGAGATCGTCCGTTAGACGATAGACGGGTGGTTCGGACGGATGGACTTCGCGTATCGTGAATAGTTCCTCTGTCCAATTTATCGTGTAACCTTTATCGAACCGTCGCTTAGCCTTGCTGATACGTATGCGATCCCCCACGTGGTACTTGGCCACCCCCTTACCGTGATGACCACCGTACAGACGCTGCCACACCTCTTCCTGATTAGTTGCATCCACCTGTGACGGAGACATCCCGATACTGCGGTGAGGTGTGTCGTTGTACGTGCGCACCAGATCCGGAAGGATATCGATGTACCGCCACGATTCTTTGTGTGTCAGGTATCGCCACATACGTGACATTAGTGTGCGATTGAAGCGTTCCACGATGCTCGCCTTGATCTCTGCGTTGAAGGTGGAGAAGTGATGGATACCGTATCTGTCCAATACACCCCGAACGCTACGGTTATAGAATTCCAGACCTCTATCGGTCTGCAACGACAGTGGTTGAATGTCGGTGAAGAGACCGTTCAGTGCCTTCGATACAGACGTCGCCGACTTGTTCTTCAGTGGAACGCATCGGGCGACTTTCGAGAAGACGTCGATCACCGTGAGCAGGAACGTTGTACCGTCGTTTTCTTTTTTCAGACTGGACACGTCAACGAGATCGGCCTGCCACTGTTGATTCCGTCCTCCGACGATCGTGCGCCGACGCGTGAAACGAACTCTGACCGGTTTATGTAGTGTATAGGCGTTCTGTTCCGATAGCCATTGTTCGACGATTTTTCTCGGCACGCGTGGTATGGCGGTTCGTCGCAAAGACGCGATTCCTCCGTAGCTACCCACCTTGGTGGGGTTGAAGTAGACGTCCTCCAGTTGTTTACGACGGCGCCCCATGATGACGTACGTATGATATAATCGATGGTAATCCCACACACGATGGGGAGGCCGCTGTAAGCAACACCGGTAAACAGACGTGTTAGACTGTCCCGTAGATCACACATTATGTCGGTGAATCGAGATGATGCGTCTCTTTTATTCGAGACGTTCCCATGTCTTACTAGTCGACGCCGGTGGGGTAGGTAGAGTGGACGGGCTCATTCGAGATCGTCTCCGCGAGAGGGGTGTCCACTGCAGCGTTCGACGCGCTCTACTGAGCGATCGTGTGGCCGCCGCTTCTATGGTACGCTTCCTTTGATCCTGTCGAATAGCCAGTCTCCTGGCCTCGTTACCCACCAACTCCATGGGTAGATTCATGTCACCGAGTTGATGCGCAAACACCTCCCACCCCGTTGGAGAACCGATGGTCTTGCGATGACGCAACAAATCGTTCACGAGGTCCACCACGTTACTTCCGGGTACCGCTACGCCTTTGTTCATGAGCTCTCCGCGCGCATTCCACGCGACGTCTCGTTTCAGACGTTCCATCAGTCGTCTGGCTTTGGTCTGGAGGCGTTTGGGAACACTGTCGATGACTTCCGCTTCCACCCCCATCTCCGGTGGGGTCTGATCCGCCACCACCGCCGCTGCCGTGACCACCGGGGACGTGTCCTTGTTGACCGTTGTCACGCGTATCGGTTCGCGCGTGCGTCGATCGGACAACGCGTTGTAGCGTTGCAACACTTGATTATACAAGACGACTTTGTCACCGTCGGTGAGATCTTGTCTGTCGAGTATGACTTTCATCTCGTCGTCGAGTACCTGTACTTTGCGTCCTAGGGTATCCGTCGGTGCTGGTGCGCGTAGACTGTCCAACAGTCGTGGATCTACCAAGGCCATCTTCCGTACGTGTTCCATCGTTGTCTACTTGAGTAGCACCTGTTTTAGCAAGGGTAGCAAGACCGCACCTGCCAAAGGTGCCAGCAGTGCCGACAGGAAACCACCGGTCTGTCCTCTTCCGCCCTGGTTGTTACCCCGTAGCAAGATGCGACGTCTCCTCGCTGCAGGTGCGTCTCTCTGTGCCAAAGCACGTAGGTTTGTTTTGTACACGTTCAGAGCACGTCTCTGTGCGTCGGTCAAGGGCAAGTTCTTCTTCAATATGTTGTAGGCACACTCGGCTAGTGCACACAACAGATCGGCGTCGGCGTTTCTGATGATGGCTCGTCTCAATTTCGTGCTTTTGTATCTGTTTAGCGTCTGTATACAGAGGATGTGTTTCTTCACGAGTTCGGACATCCTGTTGTCTTCACGAGCATACTGCGACTGAAGGAACGAGGTGCTACGCGGACGTCTTATACCTTGGGTTGGTACACGTACTGGACACTGTCGTCCGGAAGGACACCCGTGCGCAGACGCATATCGTCGAGCGTGCCCTGTTTCAGATCGACGAGGAGATAACCGTACGGAAGTGACGTGGCGTCTCGGAACGCTTCCTGTACAAACTTCAGGCGACCCGGATACATCTGTCGTGCCAAGTGGCCGATCTGTGACGCATCGCGAGGATTCTTGAAGATCACCATGTAGTGTGCGTTCAGACTGATCGTACGACTCTCCTTGTTCTTCGGAAACAGGTTCTGTACGAGATACAGTACGGACGTGTTCTGGTGATGACTCTTTTTTGTGAACAAGGTCGTGACCCGTTCGTCTGTTTCTGCCATCAGATCATCGATGACCACGAGGTTACGCGTCGATGCGTCGAACGCACCGCTCGGCAAGCCTTCCTCGAATCGCACCAGGTCGTTGTCAACATAGGCACTCTGCCATACACCGTAACACCACGTGATCTTCTCTGGAGGTGGATCGATCATCGTAGCGGCGTGACGTAGCAGACGCATCACGAACGTAGTCTTACCACATCCCGTCGGCCCCGCAACGATACAGGTGAAGGGATGTTTCCATCGCGTGTCCATCTAGTAGTCACCGGTGGTGGTGTTCAACAATGTCGCGTTGACCACTGTACTGTTAGTTGCGACGACGACACCTCCACCACACCAACGAAGGAAGGGATCGCGGAACAAGACGTACAAGACGTACAGATACAGACCGAGTATTCCCACTAGTGTTACAACTACAAGCGTTCCCGTCCGTGACATGCTACGTTATGACTATCGATTGTGTGGCATCTGACTAAATAGTGTTATATTTTTTTTTCGTGTGTCTCCGCCTACTAACCGCATGACAGCTAGAGGCGCCTATAACCCCAACTGACGTAGGGGCGCATTTCCTCATCGTGTCAGCAGTGGTTCGGCATTACACGTCCACAGGCCCCGTGGTGATTCCGTCTTCGTTGACCACGCGCTTGGCATAGAAGTAGGTCAACGCCGCACGTTCCTGGATGTACGTCAGCACGGACGAGTGATTGACCCGGAACCCACGGTTCTTCCCACTTCCACTGCAACGATTGGTCAACACGTCCAGGAACGACTGCTTGTCGATGGTGTTGAGTCGTTTGTTCAGACCTTTGGTGCTGTATTTATCGATCGTACCCGAACAATAGTAGGTCTTGCTACACAGACCCAGGAAACAGTCACCGGACCATTCGACCTTGAAGAGCCCCGGTGTTCTCTTGTCGTACGCCTTGCGCTCCTTGCAACACGTTTCGGTGCCGTTCCACGGACGTCCGGCCAGCCGACAGCGCACGTAGTCGTTCTGATGTTCGTCGCAACATTCGGACGGTAGCCATTCGGAGCGATGACGATAGTAGTGGTCGCGCAGTGCCGGGGTCACGAGGTCGTCGACGGACTCACCGGCCAGAGCCAAATAGGCACTGTCCGTATCGGTTTCGCAGTACTCGAACAACGGACGATCCACGTATCTGACCATGAAGTCGTAGTAGAACTCCAACATACGCAGTTTGGCCCACTGCAACACGAAGAATCCCACGTGTGTGGGCAGTGCGTATTTGACGGTGCGTTTGTGCATTTCGATCTCGTATGCATCGGCAGTGACGACGTCGAGTTGACGGAAGCGACGATTGTTGATCGCGGTCGATGCACTCTTCTCCGTGCAGTAGGTGACCTCGCGGTGCTTATCGACGTTGGTGATAAATTTCCCATAGGACGAATTGCCCATAAGTTTGTTGGTATCTGCGATCATGGCCTTGTCGGGATGGGCGTCTCCTTCGCGACGTGCGGTGGACACCGCCTCGCCGAATCGTCGGAAGCAGGCGACCGGTGTGTACTCGATGACCTGGTAGACATGCGTCACCTCGAGACCGTGTGCGAGGTACCATCGCAAGAGAGGTGTGGCGAGCAAGATCTTATCCCCTCGATAACTCCCGACGAGCATGCGTCGCGGAGTTGCCATGATGTTGTGTTCTTCGGCGTAGCGACGCATGAACGGTCCGAGATCATCACGGGTCAGGTGAATGTTCTTGAAGATGGGCTGCATCTCGGCAAAGTGTGCGCGCAGGTTCTCCGGTACACGTATGTCGCACTGAATCATACCGAACACGCTACCGTTGCACACACCTGTCAGGATCTGTTGTGACGTCATTTTCCATCGCACGTGTCGACGACGTTGGCGAACGTCCAGAAACTTTTGTACGCACGGATCGCGTCTCGTGACCTTCCACTCGCATTCCCACAATTCGACGACCCTCACAAAGTGTCGAAGATAGGCTGTGTTCTTTCGTGTTTCGGCGAGCAGTTGCGTCATGGGTTTCCCACTGACCTCGTTGAACTCGCGTCCGGTGCACGGACACCCGTGGTAGTAGCATCCGTGAAACTGATAGGCCGTCTTCGTTTCACTGCACCAACCGTCCACCGACAGTTTACCGATGCGCTTCTCTCGACCGTTGGACTGATGACGTATGGCGAGTCCCGTGTTTTCGGACTCCCACGTAAGCCATTCGACAGCCATCTGACCTGTGGGCTGTGCCATTTCGGGTCGGAACTCCTTCTCTTCCCGTCGCCGCGTGTACCATCCAGTCGGCATCTCTTGTGATATCGACCACAGATACAATGCATTCGCATCGTAGCCCACAATGGATTGACACGTTCGAGCCGCATCACCGTAGTCGTTACGACGTATCTTCGTGACCCCCTTCTCGTGATGTCTGGTGAAGATGAGTGACGGCCCTCCGACGATGTTCTCTCTGATGAGCTGGTGGACGTCCTTGTTCGTCTCGTTGAAGAGTGTAAAGAACGTCCTCTCCGGTACGTAGGTGAACAGGTAGGACAAGGTCAAACCAGGTATACTGATCCCTTGTTTGAACATGTCGAGACCACGGTGTTGATAGAAGTCGAACTGTTTGGCGATGGCCTCCAAGAACGGTACGACGTCTCTGTTGTTATACCAGACGAGAAAGTCTCGCAAAGTCTCCATGTCGTTGTCTCGCCACACCTTCCGACATCGTGTGTAGTCGTCGTCGGATATACCTTCGTTCTTCAGACAACTGAAGAAGGCCTCTTTGGGAGGTAGAACGGTGTCGTCGAGTCTCTCCAAGCTGTCCATGTATTCGTACGGGAAGTGACCTTTCGTGACTGTACAACCGTACGCTTTCAGGTACTTGTCGTACGAGAATCCCGGGGCAATGTAATGAGTCATATCGAGGAATTTGAGGTTGTCAGTCGATAGACACATAAACGTGTTACCACGTTTGATCACGTGAAACGTCTCCTCCTTCTCCTCCTCCTCCTCCTCCTCCTCTCCGTCCTCTGTTGCTTTCTTTTCGGACAGGAAGTAGGGTACCAGGAACTGTTTGACGACGTTCAGATCGTACCTGCCCGAGTTGAAACCGATGACGGGCAACTGATGAAGCCAACCGTACAATTGACCCATGAGAGTTTTGTAGGGATTGGTCGGTTGTCGCTGTGACTCGTTGTTCCCTGCCTCCTCCACGGCGGATGCTTCCTGTTCGTTCCACGTTCTGATAGCCTCTGTGAGCTCGTGTAGGATACCCTCGTACCTGTCTACGATGACTTCGTAGGCTGCTTCGCTCATGTTCTGAAGGATGGTCATCATGTCGGATACCAACTTGTTGCTGTCACCATCCGTGATGAGACATTGCACCTGTTCGAATCCGGGTACGTTACTCGCCAGGGACACACTCAACGGTACGTGACGAGCCACCCAATGGACCTTGGCACTGTCCGACGGAAGGTGCGATGTATCGAACCAGGACTCGAAGTCGAAGGTGGCACGATACGGATAGTAACGCAACCATTCGGCAACGTGAATGTTTTCGTCGTCCAATCGCTGGAAGACTGTCGGCGACGGATGGTAGACACCACCGGAATAGATCTTTCGCACACCTCCCGTACACCCACGCTCGTGTCGTTCTAGTTCGGATACGCGACTCCATAGTGCATCGCCACACTTCCTACATCGATACGAATGACAGTACATGTTCACGTCTTGTATGTAGGAAAAGTGTGTCTCGTGAAGATTGATGTACATCGTTTCAGGATAGTGACACAAGGAACGGCGTACGAGTTCAGCAGTCGGCTTTCCCCCCTCTTCCGGTTCGTCGAGCGTGTAGACGCACACATTGGTCTCAAAGGTGGTCTCGACGCGATAGAGATCGTCCATCGTCACCCCGTCAAAGTCGTTCATTGCCACCCCGTCACGGTCGTACTTCGCGTAGAGCACCCGCACAGTGGGTTCCATGTGGTATCGGTCGCATCCACGATGCAGAGCCAGACATCGGAAGAGACACAGATTGTCGGTGTACTTTGTCTTGTTGACGGAGTCTTTTTCCAATCCGATGACGGCTTTGATTCGTTTGATGTACCTCGGCAGTTTGATGTCCACACATCCTATCGGATGATGTACGATGTGATTGACGAAGAAGGTAACATTCGTGACCACCTCACATACCCATTGGCTGTCCGGACGCTGATTGATGACCCACTGCAGCACGTCTGTTTCTCGGATACGTTCCAGAAACGCATCAAAGTCTGCAGTGTTTGTGATCAGACACGGTTCGTCAAGGTAACGACCGCAACAATTACAGGACGAATGATAATACCTGTACCTGTTCGTGGTCTTGTTTCTTAACACAAACCCGTAACTAAGATTAATTTTAAACGCGTGCGTCTGTTCGCGGAACATGCGTTTCAGTGACGGTTCTAGGGCACTCGTGTCCGGTGTCGACACTCTGTAATTGTACCTGGATTGTACAGGTCCTCTAGCCGTGTGGGTTCGGATGGTCGACCAGTGATCTCGGACGACGTCTTGTAGTTCCCTCGATAGAGTATCGGCGAAAGGAAGTCGGGGTGGTGGTTGTATCGGGTCGTCGTCGTCGTCGTTGTCGTCAGCAACACTCACACGGGGTCGCTCTGTGCGTCTCGTTCGTTTGCATAGAGGTGGGTCGTTCGCTTCCATACATACCGACTTCACGACACTCACACGTGGTCGCTCTGTGCGTCTCGCTCGTTTGCGTAGGGGTGAGTCGTTCGTTTCCATACATACCGACTTCATATGACGTAACAGGTTGTCACGTCTCGTGTACTCACGTGCACATCTCTCACAACGATGCAGTGTAGCGCTAGATGGCGCCACTGACGGCGATTTACTGTAGGCATGATCGTCGTGTGTTGTTGATGATGATGAATGTGTTTGATCTATATGACGTTGTATGTCGGCATGTGTATCGAGCACGAGACCGCAGTGTCGACACGTGTGCTGTTTCATCGTACCTACAACTGAAGGATGGGAGATCCTTGCACGTGTCTATATATATATCCTACACTGTGTGTGTGACGTCATAAGAGGTGTGTCTTGTATGAGTGGGCGTGTATGTATGTATGTATTCACCGATCACAACGAGCTATGAAGGTAACAAGAACAACAGACACCAGAATCCAGGATTACATATCATCTTTATTAATTACAATCAAAGCGAGTAATAAAGCGAGTATATATATATATATATATATATATATGAAAGCTAAGGCTAAGCACCTGCAGTAACAGACAAGCGGCGCCTATAACCCCAGCTATAGCGTAGGGGCGCATTTCCTCTTGTCGTTACTGCAGGCGCTTCTGGAGGCTATCGATTATGTATGAGACGTGTTCGTCGCGCACAACATTTCGTGCGATCTCCTCGCATATTGTGCGCACGGCCACGTCTAAGCTGCATCTTTGCGTGGCAAAGAGTGTCCCCGCTAGGGACTCTATATTAAGTTCGATGTGTTTCACACTGTTAAATGGAGCCGAGAACGCCCACGGGATCGACGTGTCAGTGTTCGACCAAATGATATGGCCGTTGGGCGCCAGGTCGAGCGTTGATGCGTTCCTTTGTAGTATCTCGTATTCTGAGGCTGTCATGGTGACGTCATAGTCGTCATCGTCACATGTCAACTCCAGTGGTGCTTCGGCCGGAGTTGAAGGTGAAGGTGACATGTCTTCACATGTCAACTCCAGTGATGAGTTGTGTCGCTCATGTAGCTGGGTAAGGAGGGCCTGACGCAATGGCATGGGGGTGTGGTAGCGGCACCGTTTCTGTGGCGCCCACTCTATCGGGTTCTGTTGATACGAGAGCCGAATCATCTCCAGGCCACTAGAGGGAGCATCGGTGACCTGTTAGCAACACAACAACAACAACAACAACATTAGCAGGGTGTTTTTACATCTATCATTGGAATACCACGTGTACGCAGGATGGCTTGTACACGTGATACGATGTCACGTGACCACTCCGGTGTGCTCGCCATAAACCTGTAATGCTGTACTGCATATCTCAAATTGTCGTGGATCAGGTCACTACGCACCAGGTAGATGACGTTTGACTCACCTTCGAACAGGCGCCACAGTCCGTTGCTTATAAAACGAACGATAGCATCGAGTGCTACTGCACACAGGTCGGTGTACCACATCTGCCTGTCGTCCCCTCCGTCGTCTTGTTCGTCCCAGGTCAGTGACTCCTTCGGTGTGAGTGGTTCGTCTTCCTTCGCATCCGACACGGTTATACCGCGGGCATGGAGACTCGCTTTCACCCGTGTTATGACAATACGAGCAAACCAAGGTGCGCGTGCTACGC